>PVLA01004767.1:0-165871 GCA_004027455.1 Hydrochoerus hydrochaeris
TCTTTTCTGCTGCCACCCACCCTTCTCATTCTCTTGTTGCTTCTGCCTGTCTTTTCCTCCCTGGTTCTGTCTGCTTCCTCTTGTGTTGCCCTGATTAATTCAGATATTTCCCTGATTAATGCTACAATGTGTTACTACAGAGGCAGGAGCTGGGGCCAGGGCCACCCAGAGAAGAGGCAGAGCTGAGAACTGAATCTGTCTGGTTCAGGCTCTGGGCTTTTCCAATGTGGCTCAGAAGTTTCCCAGCCCTTGGGGGTGCCAGGGGCCAGGCAGCTACAGCAATGACATTTTCAGGGGAAAATGGTCCTGTATGCTTTCTTTTCACTTCCTGAATCTGAACTGGAAAAAACACACAGGGCCGCCTCCCACATGATTCCTGACTCACACGGACACAAAAGCACGAGCTGAGCTGAACCTCAGTCTGCACAGCCCCACAAGCACCCTCCAGGGATGGAAAGTTTTCCTTTTTTGTTTCCACCCAGTCCTTCGTTAGTACATGAACAAGGCAGCACCCTCAGGAGGCGATTAGAAGGGCAGGTTTTTAAAGCAGAAGCAGAAGGATGTGTGTTGACCCCTCCTTGTGCCAGGCACAGGCTGCTCCGGGTGACAGTGATGGGTCAGACAGGACCCTAGGGAGGGGACCTCGGGGACCACTGGTGAGGGACACAGGGTAGGACACTTTAGGAACCAGGGTGGAGTGCGCTGTGCAAGCTCTGAGGGGACACAGAGAACATACTGAGTTCATTCAGGGAAACTGCTTGGAGCAGGGGGCCCTGAGCTGGGTCTTGGGGGCATGAGGGGTGACCCGGGAAGGAAGGGTAGGGAGGACCTTCGAGGTGGCAGGACTAAGCAGAGGTGCAGGGGAAAGAAACTCTGCAGAATCGTCACACTGGAGTTTAGCAGGTCACTCCATAGGGGTGCCCAAGTCATCAGAGATGCTGGGTGGAACCATGGCCTGAGCTGGGGACAAAGCTTGATTGCTCAGGCAGAGAAATGTTCCTTGTCTCTGCTCGTGGTTTCCTGTAAGCAGAAGGGGTTTGATGGTGACTGGCAGAAGTGGCCACCACTATTCAGGGCACCCCTGCCCACTCTGGCCCCCAGCCCAAGGGGCCTGTGAGGACAGACAGAGGCCTTGGGTTCATCTTGAGTGCAGAGTGAATGCTGGCAGTCACAGGTTAAGGGGTAACAGGGGATGGAACTGCCAGCAGAGGCCAAAAGCCATTGTATGCCTTCTCCCAGTGGTTCAGGTGCACAAGGACCCAGCGCCTGGGGCTGCAGAGCTACATATTCCTCACCTTGAGAGCCAAGGTGCCCCCAAGGGAGGCCTGTGAGGACCTGGAGGCCTCCAATGATAAGATTAGAGCCAGCTTCCCTCAGCTAGACAGGGTCCGCCAGGCCAGCTCTGCCTGGTCATCATCCAGCTCAGGGCTTCTTTCCCTTCTCCACCTGGCCCTCAGTATCCATAGGGAATTGGTTCCAAGACCCCTTTCTGATACTCAAATCTGTGGATGCTCAATACCCTTGTGTGAAATGATGTAGTGTTTACATGTGACTCCCACACACCCTCTCGTGCACTTTAAATCCTCTTGAGGTGACATCTAATACCTAGCACAATATAAAGGTTGTGCAAGTGATTGGTACACTGTCTTGTTTAGGGAAGTGTAACAAGGAAAAGCAGTGTTCAGTGCAGGAATAATTTTGTGTATGTGTGTTCTGGGGATGGGACCCAGGGCCCCACTCAAGCTAGGCAAGTTCTCTGTCATTGTGCCACATCCCTATTATCCCTCTTTAAAATTTTGTTTTGAGTCAGGATCTTACTAAGTTGCTCAAACTGGCCTCAAACCTGTGATCCTCCTGCCTCAGCCTCCCAGAGGATTGCAGTTACACCATGAGTACCACCACACCTGGCACAGATGCAGTTTTGTTTTGTTTTGTTTTAGGTAATATTTTGCTGTGTAGCTCAGGCTGATTCCAAATTCTTAATCCTCCTGCCTCAGCCTCTCAAGTACTAGGATTGTGGATGTGTGCTACCATGCCTAGTTCATATGCTTTTTTTTTTTCTTGTAGTTTTAAGAATTGAACTCAGAGCCTTTACCCAAGGCCAAGTGAGCCAAGAAAAAGAAGCATCCCTGGGTAGTGACAGACAGTCTATAGGAAGCAAGATTTATGGTATAAACACCAGGAAAGGTTTCGTGGACTTCCCACCTCAGCCCAGCAGACAGGGATTTGTTGCTCAGCTGCTGTGCAACAGCTCTGCCTTGAAAGGGCCCCAAGGCTCTGGCCAGGCTCCAGCCCCTCTGCTCTCATCCATGGTGAGTGAGCACAGGTGTGTGGACTTCCAGAGCCTGGCTACGCCCTTCATCCCCTCCATTTGGAAGATTCCACCTGCTCAGAGCCGGAAACAGAAGAGGACCCCTTCATTCACATGCCCAGGCGGAAGGAGGAAGCGAGGGTTCTTGCAGGAACAAATGATGGCTTAGTTGTCACTATGCTACGTCAGGGCCTGGCACAGGGAAGGCTCTCAGGAAGTGCTGGATGGAGGGATAATGGACAGATGGATGGAAGGAAGGAAGGGGTGGTAGATGGATGGGTGCATGAATGAATGCTGGACAAATAGATGCAGTGATGCAGAAAGGCAGGAACAGGGCCTCTGGTTTCATCTTGGACTCCTATTCTCTCCCAGCACTTTTATCCCACCCCATTATTTCTTACAACTTTGTTTCAAGTATAACTAGTTTGATAAATATTTACACACATATGCTGTTATGGATTATGTCTGGATTTCCCCCTCCTCACAAAGCCTCATGCACTCAGAGGCAGAGCTTGTGGTGGGTGATTGGATTTTCAAGCATTAGGGCAGGCCTGGTGTTGGGTGGTGGGGCCCGGCCGTAAGAGGAGGGTCACTGGGGGCATGGTCTGGTAGTGTCGCCCTGCCTCGCTCCTTCCATCTCTCTCTGCTTCCTGCCCACCAGAATATGACCAGTTCACCTCTGCAGCAGACCCTGCCTCCTTGCCTCTTATGCCTTAGAGCCAGCTGCCTCTAAAAGATGTGAGCCAAAATAAATCTTTCCTCCTTTAAATTATGGGTGTCTATAAATGAGAAAATGACTAAAGCCTATATATACCCATGCAACTACTACCAAGATCAAGATACAAAACAGTGCTTACTTTCCAGGAGGCCCCTTGTCCCATTCCACTTCTGTCTTAGTTACTTTCTCACAGCTGGGATAAAATACCTAACACCTACAAGTTAAAGGAGGAAAGGTTTATTTTAGCTCATAGTTTGTAGAGGTTTTAGTCCATAGCTGAATGTTTCCAAGGCAGAATGGCATGGCACAGAGGCATGACAGAGGAGAAGCAATTCATGGCATGGCAGGCAGGAAGCAGAGTGACTTCTTTCCCTTTTCATTACTTCCATGCTCCAAGCCTATTGGTTGGTACCACCCATACCCAGAACTATGCTAAGCCAATCAGTGAACTAATCCAGTAGCATATACCCATGATCAGATTATACCCACAGCCCTGAGTTTGAATAAGCCTCCCTCCTCAGCTTCCCAAGTAGCTAGGACTATAAGTGCACACCCAGCTTTTCACCTCACTTTAGAGCAGTATCACATCCCATAAATACCAGTCCAGTAATTAATAGCAGGTGCTTACCTATAGTCTCTAGCCCCACAAGTCTCCATGGGGCCTCTTTCTCTGTCTACATGAAATCAAGCCCCAATTCCTGTCCACACAGCCTTAGTATAGTCCTCTGTCCCCCTCTTCTGCCCCACTACTTCTCTCAGCCTGAACTAGGTAGCTGCTCCTGCCTCAGCCCTCTTCCCCAATCACCATCACCCCTACATGACTTCTTAGAAGATAGGGTGGCCATTCAGTGATTCCTGGAAATGTGCAGGGAGTAGCTATTAGCCCAGCTGGTCCCTGGGACCCTTAGAGGCTGAGTGGCAGCCAGTTCCTAACCTGTTGGCTGGTCACATGCACCCTGAGGACCCCCAGGCTCTGCCTGGGTCCTTCCTGAGTCACAGAAGGATGAGGATGTTGAGGGAGGAAGGCAGCAGCCTTGAAGAAAATCCCACAATCCGAGATGCATTTCCCTACAAAGAGAGGATGTGACCAATGGGAAAGAGAAGTGGGGAAATAAAGCCATGACAAAGGGCGGGAAATACCATTTGGGGCTGGGCAGGCCCAGGGAAGTGGCTGTTGGACCATGAGCTCATGTGGGAAAGCGGAAATGCCCTTGGGCCTCCCTTCACAAGGGAACATCCACCCAGGCCCCCAGAGTAGAAATGGAAACTCAGGCTTTCTGGCCAGCTGTTCCAGGTGACATTTTCCAACCCTTTATTCAGTATTTTAGAGTTTTCACAAGTGTCCTCAAGGCCCACTGGCCTTATGCCTGCTCTTTCATTACCTCTGACCCTATTTGCCCCTCATCTTAGTCATCTCAGGGAGCTAGAACAAAACATGGTAGACTGTTGTGGCTTCAGTGACATTAGATTCTTATAGTTCTCAAGTCTGGAAAGTCCAACGTCGAGGTTGGCCCCAACCATTGCCTTCCCTCTGGCCTTCATGTCCCTTTGCCCCTGGTGCTTTGTTCACCTCCTCTGCATCCACTCACCCCGGTAGGTTTAATTCTGGGGAAGGACTGTCTTTCTGCCTTACAGCTGATTGCCCTCTCACTGTGTGCTGGTGTAGAAGGCTCCACCTTCATAATCTTATCTTAACCTCATTTCCTCTCTAAGACTCTAGTTTCAAATACTATCACAGTGGGCTGGGGATATAGATCAGCAGCACAGTGCCTGCCTGGCAAGTGTGAGGCTCTGAGTGATCCTGGTACAAAAAAAAAAAAAAAAAAAATCAAATATCATCACATTGAGGATTAGAAATTCACTGTATTGATTTTGTAGAACACAGATATTCAGTCCATAATACTTTTCTTCCATAAAGTTTTCTCTAGGCCACCCACAATAAGCTGCACTGGGTGGCCCTCTACGTGCTGTGACTAACGACTCATCTAGATAGGAACCTCTGGGGACAGGGCTCTGTCACACTCCCTCCTGTATCTCTAGATCAGGGTCTGGCCCCATTAGGTGCTCAGTAAAACTGATAGTCAATGATTAGATGAGAAGATGCCTTTCCAGGAAGGGGAGCACTTCTCACCCAGGGGCCTCCTGTCTCACCTCTGCCCCTGCCTGTGGAGGAGGAGGGAGGACGTGTTTGACCTCTGCTCCTCCTGCCTGGTGACTTCTGAGAACCACCTTCCTCAAAGGGACCTGGCTGTTCCACCACGGACAGATGCATTAGGGGCTTAGACAGCTAAGTTTTGGGGATCTTATTTTTGGAGAGAACAGAAAAAAGGGAGATCAAGGATCAAACCTTTTCCCCCCTCAACCACCAAGTGAGTCAAAGGAAGAAAAGCCCCGAGTCCCAGCTTTACCTCTAGTAATCATTTTGCGAGCACCTACTGTGTGCTGAGGGCCATGCTAGATGCTTTACTTCCCCTGTCTCATTGAATCCTTGCAACTGCCTCTGAAGAGGGCATTGCTGTCATTATTGGCTACATCCCCATTTTTATAGGAGAGGACCCCAAGACATAACTCTCCAAACACCTGCCAGGATCTGTCTAGTCCCAAAGCCACTCTGCTTCTGGATCCAGGACTATGGTTTTCTCCACGGCTCTGCTCCTTATGGCTGCTCTCTCCTTCAGACTGTGCAAAATCTAGATAGTGACAGTGGCAGAATCTGGCCCATGCGGGAGGCTCAGGGTAGGGTCTGGGGGAACAAGGGCCTCTAGGGCACTCAGGCTTCTGGTGGATCATCCAGGGCTGGGCAGGGCTGGACAGGCCTGGGTTTGTGTGGCCCATGGAATCCTTGCTGGAGGAAGAATCTTAAGTGTTTGCAAGAAAACGCAGGTCCCCATATGAGCACAGGATTTGGTGACATGAAGGTGACCACCTGAAGGAACAGCCTGACCTGTGTGAGTGGGGACTTCTGGAGAGTGGATTTGGGGGCCAGTGAGGCATGATACAGGTTTACTTTTCATCATAAACCTTCCAGTGACATGAGTATTTTTAATTTTAAAAATTTAACATTGGGGATTGAACTCAGGGCCTTGGACATGCTAAGAAAATGCTGAGCTACATTCTGCCCCCTTTTCTTAAATTTTTTCTTGAAACTTGTGTCTTGCCAAGTTGCCCATGCTGGTCTTGAACTTGTGATCCTTCTGCCTCAGCCTCCTGAGTAACTGGGGTGACAAAAAAACTTTACTTTTCAAAGAGACACATCATGTCAAAGGCTCTTTCTCTAATTGCAGATGTGTGCATTTCTTGCTTTTCCTTCTCCCTCCACAACTTCTACCTGTCTTGTTTGATTTTTCCAGGAAGAAAAAATGTTGGGTATCCTAGTACAGCACAAGGTCCGAAGCGGAGTCTCTGGCGTCTTGGGCATGGAGGTGGATGGGCTGCCCTTCCCTGGAGTCCATGCTGAGATGATCCAGAAGTTAGTGGACATCACCAGGGGCACATGTGACTGACCATGTTATGAATCTGCAAGGTTCCTGCGTGACAGTCAGGCCTACACCTAGGCAGGAGCTCCCCACGAGCCTCAGCTGCTTCCCACAACAGCCTAGCAAACTAACGCTGGCCCTGGGGAAGCAGTGTGCTCACAAGGCCTGCGAAACTGCACTGTGGTCTTTCTGCGAGGAAACGGCCACATAGGGCTGATGGTGCGGCTCAGGGACATTTCTCTGGGGCTTCAAATTTGTGCTGTGTGCTTGATGCTGTAGGGGCATTCAGTCCTCTTCACATTGTCGGCTCGTTCAGGCCAGCACTGTGTCCATCCTGAGGACTTTCTTGCCTGTCACTTACAGGGACACCAGTGAACAATTAACCAGTGGGCAAAGAGTGAGAATAGGTCTCACCAAGGCCAGGGATAATCCTCTAGGCTGACTAAGAAAGGGTAAAATACACAGACATGGAATGTGTATTTACAAAAGATTTGGGCTTTGTGGAAGGCTTGCTCAACATCACCAAAATATTTATAGCTTTGAAAGCCTTCTTTCTCAAACTGCGTTGTGTTTACTTAGGCAAATGATCTCTCCAGCAGTTGCCTCCCTTCTTGCCTTCATGTCCCATCAATCCCCCCTTTCACCCCCTCCTCAACCACTCACCCCAAGCCCAAGCTGGACATTTCCACCTCCCAGCCTTGGTTTGCAGCTGCAGCCCTGGAGTCCAAGGTGGCATCAGGTTGACCAAGGCTTCAGGTGATCACACAGTCCTCCTAGTCAGCATGTCCTGGTCTCTTTCACAAACTCCCACTGCACATTTTCAACAGAATCAAAAACTATAAGCATTGACTTGAGTCCCATTTGTCCCATTCCACTCTTTTGTCTTGCACGAGGACAGAATCTTGTGTGGTACCCTGCTGAGTGACAGCTGATTCATCTGGATGGGGTAGACCCAGCTCAGGCCCTACTGTTTGTCAGGCTTACTTTATTTCAATTCCTTAAATGTTTTGTTGTTTTTTCAGTACTGGGCAATGAACCCAGAGTTTCAAGCATGCTAGCCAAGACCTCTACCACAGAGCTGCACTCCTAACCATTTTTACTTTATTTTGAAATAGGGCCTTGCTAAATTACCAAGGCTGACCTTTAGCTTGCAATCCTCCTGCCTCAGCCTCCTGAGTAGCTGGGATTACAGGCAGGGGATTCTATGCTCAGTATAGTTTGATTTTTTTAAAGGAGCATTCAGTTTGAAGAATGAACATGTAGTATAAAAATAAACTGTAACATTTTGTACTCTAATAAAGCATAAATATAGTAAAGTGGTTCTAGAGTTAATTTCCAATTCTTCCTTCACAGGGGTGTGGTGAAGCCTGAGTTGAAGTATAATAAGGCAGGGCCTCTGCCTTATCACTTTGTCAGGGATTCCCACCTGCAGAGCATGTGAGTGTATTGGTGGCATGAGGCTTTACTCCTCAAATGAGCACCTGGTCCTCCACCTGTGACCTCACGGCTCATCGAGCCCACCTGCAGCCTTACCAGGTCTCATCCAATTACAATTTTTGGTTCCTGATTTGAGATTCCAGAGTTCCATGACACAGAGGCCTTTGATGAAGATGATATCCTGACATTTTTGAAATCCTGATGGCAACAAGAAAGAAGCCATCACTGTGGAAAAGATGCCAGCATTCTTCTGACACATATTTAAGAGGGAAGACAGGAATGCACCTTTGTTTTGCACCAGTGTCTCAGTTATTTTTCAGTGTTGCTTGGACAAAATACCTGATGCTCAAAATTAAAGAGGGAAATGTTTACTTAGCTCATAGTTTGTAAAGATTTCAGCTCATAATCAGCTGGCTCCATGGCATGGTGGTGTGGCAGAGTGGCAACAGTTCATGGTGGCAGAAGTTACAAAAGCAACAAGAACAAAAAGGATCAAGTGAGCCTCTATTCCTCCCTTATGTTGTATGCAGGCTGCCCACCCTAGGGCAAGTGTAGTATTCATATCACTAATCCTAGCAATAGACAATGAACCAATCACAAACTCTAGCTTCTGCCATCTCTGAAAACTTGTCCCCCTGACTACATAAGGCTTTGGGAGGACATCCAAACCCAACACATAACATTCCACCTCTGGCCCCTTAAGATTCATGCACATCCCTTTATGCAAAAGACATTTAGTCCATCTCTAAGATTGCCAAAATCCTAACAGTTTCAGCATTGCTGAAAAGTCCAAATCCCAAGTCTTCTGAGATATAAGGCAAACTTTTAATTGTGAGTCCCTGTCCAAATAAAAAACACTTCCAACATTCAAATGCACAAGATAAACATTTTCATTCCAAAAGTTACAAATGGGGATACAAAGGAATGGGACCAAAGGAAGTCCAAAATCCGGCAGAGCAAACATTAAATCCTGTAGTTCCATGTGCAGCATCCAAGGCAATCTGTGGCAAGATGTGAACTCCAAAGAGCTTGAGTGATTCCACCCCCATGGCACTGCTGGCATTTGTAGTTCCCGTGGCCTCTCTCTTGGGCCTACTCTGCTCATTCCTTGCAGTTTTCCTCAGACAATCCATGTTCCTGGCTTCTCCAAACTTCTGGCATCTTCAGTGCACCTTTGGCTTCACCCTCAAAACTTCACATATTGCCTTCTCAGGAACACACTGACTGGCCTCCCAGGCCTTCTGAGATCACGGTAGAAGCCTTAACCCCACAACACTTGCATTCTGCTTGTATCTGAAACCAGCACCACAGGGATAATGCCAAGGTCTGCTGTCAGCTAGAGCAGTAGCCAGGTTTCCCTTTCTCTTTCGTTGCAGCCAGGAGTCGAGTGCCTGAATCACTGAGCACTAACTCTGAATCTAACTCTGAAAAACAAATACAGTAGGCCACTGCCATTCTGGAACCTGGTGCTTTCTTCTTAAAGCAAAGTCACTTTTGCAGTTTTGAGGCTACAAAGGGTGGGGACTTCCTGCTTCTTGTGATGTTCTCACGCCATCCTTGTATATTCTCTTCTCAGCAATCAAGGTCTCCTCTGCTCTATCTTTGCAGTCCACAGCTTTGCTGGAGCTTCCCTCTGGCCAAATTCACATTTTAAATCATTCTGTTAGGCTCTGTGCTCTTGATTCTCAACATAGAGCTGACTAGAATCTCTCAACAGTAACAATGCCACCAACCCAACAGATTACATTGAAATTTTTCTATCACCCAGATAATATCTCTAAACACAAGCAAAATGCAGAACAACTTCCTGCCAAAGTATGAAGCACACCACGTGGGATCCAGGCAGTCAATGCAGTTCTTTTCAACAGAAGCCTCCTGAGCTTCATCCTAAATGGCAGCCTTTCTATCAGTACTCTGATTTTCCAGGCTCTGACCAGAGGCTCCCATATAGTTTATAGTATATAGGGGCTGTCTCTTCAGCTGGTCTCTCAAAACCTTTCCAAATTAAATCCCCAGGCTCTTAAGCCATGTGGTCACAGCAATGACCCCACTCTTAATACCAATTTTAGCATAGTCAGGGTTTACAAGGAAAACAATACAAGACACATCATTTATAGGGTTATAAAGAGTCAAAGAGTCAAATGCAAAAGAGTGCAGGAGATCTTTTCACACACTAGAGACCCAAAGAAACTAGCTAAGGGCCTGGATCCCACAGCAATGTTCTGCATGAGACCAGCTAAAGACCTAGAGCCGATGATAATGTCTCTCACTGGAGGCAAAGAACCCACAACAATGTCTCATGCAAGTTTATTTCAAGGATCTGGGCTGGGAAGGTGCAAAGGTCAGTGGTAGAAGCTAGAAAGTCTGCTTTCCAGCAGGGTGAAGGATCTGTGCCAGCAGGCTGAAGGATCTGCCCTGGCATCAAGAAGTGATTCTCAGAGTAAGAAAAAGTATTCCCCTGGAAAGAATCCTAGCCATCCTCAGCAACAACAAGGTCCCTAGCTCCTCCAGTGATGAGAATGCCAAGTTCATAAGGAAAGCCAGCACAACAAGCTTCTCTAGGAGAGTCAACAGTGTACCATCTTCCTCTCCAGGTCTCCTTTTATGCTGTTGGCAATAATCCTCAGGTGGGCCTTCCACACCCAGCACCGTGCTGACTCAGTTCAGCTGGGTGTTATGAGTTCATTAGTTAATCCACCACAATGTGATCAACTTGATAATCAGACACATTTCCTTAAATCATTAGTCTCCAGTGGCAGATTTTTTAAAAATTAACATGTCTTGGTCTACTCAGATTTACATTAATATAACAACTACATATATAATTCTTATTGCACTAATTTCAGCATCAAAAGCAAAATACTCAAAGAGTGATAAAAATTCAAGGTTAAAACCACAATACTTTGATTAATTAACCTGATCACCAACATATCTAAAAACTACATTATAATCATCTTAAAAGAGCTATTCTGATCACAATTCTTGCTTCCCATTAACTTTTAACAACAGGGCATGGCAAGACTAAAAATCAGAGATCTGCATTTCAAATACACTTGTCCCTTCTGAAGGTGAAAGGTTTTCTTTTTTCCATTGTCCTGTTCTCAGCAGCCACATTCTTCTCTGTTTCATCCTTGCAATCCACAGCTCCACTGGCACCTCCCCTCTGGCCAAATGCTTCAAATCAACTTTCTGGCTCTCTGCTGTTAATTTCAAACATAGATCTGGCCAAAAGCTCTCCACAGGAAGCATGCCACCATCCCAACAGTAGACTATATTGAAAATTTTCTGCCACCCACTAAGCTATATCTCTAGCATAGGCAAAATGCATATCAACTTCCTGCCAAAGCACAATATACACCACCAGGGATCCATTAGCCAGTGCAGTCCTTCTCAATAGAAACCTCCTGAGCTTCATCCTAAATGGCAGCACTGTAATCAGCACTCTGATTTTCCAGGCTCTGACCAGTTTCCCATATAGTTTACAACATACAGGGGCTATCTTTTCAGCCAGACTCTCAAAACCTTTCCAAGTTAATTCCCAAGGCTCCTGAACCACATGGTCAGGTATAGTCACAGTAAAGACCCCACTTCTCTGGTCCCAAATTCTGTCTCAGTTACTTTCCTCATTACTGGGACAAACTACCCAAATCCCAAAGTTAAAGAGAGAAAAGTTTATTTAGCTCACAGTTGGTAGAGGTTTCAGCCCATAACCAGCTGGCTCCAAGGTGGGGCGTGGCAGAGGGGCAGCAGTTCACGGCAGAAGATACAATGGCAACAGATGCAAAAATAGGCAGAGCAAGCCTCTTTTCCTTCCTTTGTAGGTATATTGTATGCAGGCTACCATCCTAGGACAGGTGTATCACATCACTAATCCCAGTAATAGACAATGAACCAATTGCAAGCTCTAGATTCAATCACCTCTGAAAACCCACTCCCCTTGACAGCATGAGGCTTTGGGCAGGGGGGTATCAAGACACAAATCATAACAAATAGTGATAGCAGAATTCTGTAGAGCTGCCTGAGGCATAACCATGGAGAGATGAACAATTTGTTTGGGAAAGAGGCTGAGAGAGCTGGCTGAATCCAGAGAAAGCTGAGAATCGGGAATAGGGATGCTAGACTCAGAAGGCTCCCTGCAGGGAGAGGAAGGCCTCGGGTCCTACAGTAGGGGCCACAGTGCAAGAGAGGGTCAGGAGAAGACCTCTGAGCACGGTCCAGCCCAAGAATCACTGGAGTTCTGCTTTCCAGGATCCAATTTTAAAGCTTTTCCATTCCACAAAATGATTTCTGCTCAGACCCCTAGTAAAGTTTTGCTTGCCTTTGCTCAAGTTTGTCCTAGCTTGGGCTGGGATTTAGCTGGGTGGCATAAGCGCCTGCCTGGCAAGAGTGAGGTCACAAGTTCAATCTCTGGTACCAAAAAAAAAGTTTGTCCTAGCTGTACTGTGTATGGGGGAAGGGCTTGTGTCCATGTTTGTGATGGGATAGTGAGCCAGGTCACAGCCTGGAGAAGTTGGTGATGGGGGCACAAGGTGATTTACAAGAAATGATGTACTCACCCAAGGTGAGAGATGAGCCTGGTGCTGACCAGGATGGATTTGTAGGACATATGAGCATCTGTGGGCATTTGCAGGAATGTTGGGGAAGGCGTCCTTGAAGGAGCAGAATGTTCTGTGGCAATTTAAGGGCAGCAGGGGACCCTGGATACATTGAGGTAGCATATTCCATAGCAGAGCCTGTAGGGAAGTCCAAGTTCCCCTGGCTAAGGGATACCCCAGGGCCATTCCTTTGAGGTTACTTCTTACCTCTAATTTCATGGGCCCTATTGACCCCCAGCCCAAACTTGGTCCAGCCCATTGCATCCACTACCTCCTCCCCATTACTCACGGCATCCATTGGCTCCACAATGAAGTTCTCTGCTCTGTAGCAGGATGGAGAAGATGTGGCTTACCAGAATTTGCCAAAACACAATATACGTCAACTCTATGATCTGCTTGCCAGGAGTGAAGAGAGAAGAAAATGGCCAGACAGACTTAGTCTCACTTCAGATCCAAGTAGCACTTTGGAAGCAGCAGATTTTATTCAAATGAAGGTACAGGAAAGGGAAAGCTTTATTAATGGAGGTGTCTGTCAGAGACTGGCCAGATACGTAACAATTCTGCTTCCTTCATGTATAGCAAAACTACATTTCCCAGCCTCCTTTGCAGTTAGGTTGGGGCCATGTGGCTATGATCTCACCAAAGGAATAGGAAGACCCCAAAATGATGGAAGCTCTTCATGGAAGGATTGTGAATGACTGCCATTGCTTAGGAAAAGACCTGCCAGAAAACTGCCTCTAATGAACAGGAGAAATCTTACTGGGTTTGGTTTGATTTGATTTTGACTTTTTGGGCTAGGATTAAACTCACGGTCATATTCACTCTACCACTATGCTACACCACAGATTTGCTTGTTAAAAAAGTCTCTGTGCTTTGGGCAAAGTTTATTTGTACCTGTAGTATAATCCATCTTGGCCCACTACTGCTCAGAAGGTTTAACGCTGAAAAGTGGGATATGAGAGTTGTCTTCAAACAACTGTACTTGAAGGGTCATATGGCTCCAGTAACCACAATTAAGGCCAGTGGGTAACATGGTTCTACTTTGGCTCACTAATAGTTAAGATTTTCTGCCCAGCCCTGGAATGACTTGTCTTGGATAGCAGTGAGTCATCTGTCATTGGTGGTGTTTGTGGAGAGACTGGGCCATCATTTTTGAGGATGCAGAGGGAATAATTCAGGGAGTTAGATAGCATGACCTCACTGGTACATTCCAGCACAAATATTCCATGGTAGTTGCTGAATTAAAATAAGTGGGATTGAAATTCCAGTATTTCTTCAGAGCACTAGAATCACTATCACTCCAAGATAGATGTCATCAAAGACCACTATCATGCTAGATAAATTCCAAGACTGGACATTGCAGAATCACCAGCCACAAGAAGAGGGTTTTCAAAAAAAAGCATGGATCCAAGAGGGTCAGATTCTGGCTCTCTCTTCATTGTATCAGCTGAAGAAAAACAGCAGATGGAGATGTATTTGTGTTGAAGATTTCTCCCACTGTTCTCTGGCCAACCCACAGATGAGTGTATATATACAGGAAAATGAGTCCTCACCTTACTAAGCAACATTGGCAAACAAGAAAGGAATCTTAATGGTTTCTGCCACCTTCAGCCCAAACCAGATGGACTTTCTCTCCCACCTATACCTCAGGAAAGCAAGGAGCCTTAATCCCCAGTACTGTTCTTACTTAAGCCTTAGAATACAGATCTAGTCTTGTATGATAGTCCAGGCCTCCAGGAGCCTGGCCCAGGGGGATTAAGTGACCAAAATCAAATTTACATTTCAACAGGATGCAGTTAATCCTTAATCATAAACATACTGTCTTCCAACCTTGAGAAAATCCTCCAACCTGGAGAGGCTGATTAACCATTGTGGGCCTCCTCAGGCAACACCCCACCGCTGAGGAAATCCCCAAAGAGATGCATGCGTGGGTCTTTCTGCTGTGGGATTCCCCTCTGGTAAGGAGGATATCACCTAATGGAGCCCCTTTTGATCTGGGAGTTGCTACACAGCAGGTACAAAAGATCAAGTGGCCAAAGACGGAGGGAGTAGCACTGTCTAAATGGTAGGGCTGGGCTCTGTCCTCAGAGGTTAAATCCAAGAGTGGATTTGCAACAACGTACTGAACAAGGTGACATTTAGCAGAGAGAAAGCCCTGCTTCTCTGGAGGACTGTGTCCTTGACCACCTGTTAGAAGGTCAAGAGCAAATACTCCAATGGCTCTGAGTTTCCTCTGAGGTCAATTCCAGGATTTTATGGTTGCTTTGAGAGTTTCAAGGGCCCTTTAGATATCCTTGTTGTTGGAAGATCCTCCTGCAGAAAGAATGCAGCACACCCCACTGTGGCTGGTTATTTTTCTTTATTTGCAGACTGAAGTTTGCTACATAAATCCATTGCATAGTACAACACACATATGCTTCTCATGTACACTTGGTGTAAAAGATAGGACGATACAAAAAATACACTTCTCCATAGTAGACAAAACTGCTCTCAACTCATCCCAGTCCATGCCAGCAGGAACACCTGTGTTTAAAGTCAAAATTAGGGACAAATACTGTGGAATGAAGAGACTTGAGGGCTCAGCCAATGCTATTGCCCCAGAAAGATCCTGGTTCTTCTTCCAGGAAAAAGAAGAGAACCTTCCAGGTCATTTGAGGCTCAATTCCACAAGGAATTGGAATGGGGCTTCATAGCCAAGTATAGGCTTGGGACCACAATGTGCACCCTCCCTAGGGCATCTCCAGCTTCGGTTATCCACTTCTGGGCTCCTCCGATATATGGATTAAGGGACACAGCTAAAGGATAAGCCTCCTGGAGGTTGGTGAGAAGGAAGGAAGATTGAAGATCGAGTTTTGGCTGCCCTTCCAACCACCCTTAGCAGATTTCAGAAATGTTCTACTGATACCAACCAATACCTTCTCCCTGCCCTGATCTCTTGCCACCATTTAACTGCCACTAGCTCTTGTTGTGCAGGGACTTACACCCCAGGTCTTTGAGGGCATGTCCTGTGAAGTCAGAGCTGGCTGCAGCCCCCGAACAGAAATCCTAAAGCACTAGCATTTCCGTGAAGGTGGTCTTCTGGGGCAGCAAGTGGCTCCTCTGGGCCTTGGTGTATTCACCAGGCCAGGGTGGTGTTTGGCAAAGTACAAAAGCCAAGTCCTTGCTTTGAACAAGGTAGATGAGGTTGAAGAACCCCACGCATCTTCTCTGCTGCCCTCCAGAGAAGTTTGAGAGAATGGATCTCTGGGAGCAGGAAGCTTTACTGCAGAACAGAACAGGAGGAACCTGTGCGTGTGCTGTAGGTAGGAAGGACACCTCAGCAAGGCCAGCACAAAGCTGCAAGAGACTAGCCTTCAAGGACAGGACAAAGTTGGTGATCTGGGTCCTGGGCTTCATACACCCATGGGTCCACTGCAACCTCCGAATAGGTAAGGTGGGATATTGGGCAGAGGGGCCCGGGTGAGAAACAGACAAGGTGAGTTCCAAGTCACCTCTTCTCTTGGTCACAGCCAAAGTGGAGCTTAGGCCCAGACCTGTGGGCTATGTGCATGGGCTTTGTTGGTCTGGGTGTCTGAGAACCCTGCAATAATGCTGTGGTCCTTTCTAGGACACTAGATGCCCCATGGTATGTGTAGCAGAGATATGACCCTGGTCTCAGTATCTTGACAAACAGCCGTCATGGAGAACCTGGCATTTTTAATCCACACACATACACAGTGTTCTGTGTGTGTGTGTGTGTGTGTGTGTGTGTGTGTCCCCACTCTAGACTCTCAAATCTGGCAGTTTTGGGCAGATGGAGACAGAAAGCTAAGTAGCAGAAATGGGTCAAGAACTTGGTCAAGGATAAACTGTTGGAAGGAGCCCAGGCATCTCCCCAGGAGCCCTGGACTTTGTCTACCATTAGCCATCAGACTTGGGGGATCTTCTCCCCACGTATGTGGTATGGCTGAGGTGGGGTTTCTCTCCTGCCACACTCCCACGGTATACCTGTTTCCACCCCAGTGCTAGAAACGCCTCCGCCTTCCTTCTCCCCATCCAGTCTTCCCTGTCCACCCCATGTGGAGTGGCTTTTGAATGTTAATAGCAACAATGCAGCTTCATGTGTCACCGCATCAGGTAACAGCAGTACGTTTGCACAGGTATCATCTGTGACAACCGTGACACTGGAAGGCAATGGCAGGTGAACACCCACGTCCCCACCTGCACCTCCCAACTTCCTAGCCTCTGTGTCCTCGAACTGTACACTCCCACCCCAACTGCTCTTCATAAGCTTCCTGGAAGTGACAAATCACTGCCTCCCTCCCACCAGCAGCACAGCTGGCAGCAGAGGATGCCTAGGAACTGACAGGGCTCATTCTATCCTGGACAATGCCACCAGCCTCGGCAAGCTAGAGTGGGCCTCCAGGGGCCAGAGAGGACCTGGCTATGGCCAGTCCATCCATCCCTACAGCAGGAGATGAACCTGCAAGTCAAAGTGGAGGCAGCCAGGTGCAAGCTCAGGACCACAAGGCCGGTGGGCTGAAGCCTCAGGCCTCGTCTATCCCCAATTACAGGTGACCCCAGCTAGATCATGGGGGACCTTCCCACTCCAGGTGAGCTAGGGGTCTGGAAGGCCGAATGGAGCTTAGTTAGCAACTCAGGCTCCTCACCCTGGGCCCCACTTTTTTCAGAGGCCTCAGGGGCACCCAGCGGGTGGGCTTCCCGAGCCCGGCTGGTCCTGGCACAGGTGAGGAAGGCCAGGCAGGCCCCGCGCAGGCGTGCCAGGTCCCTGTGCGTGGTCTCGCTGACAAAGCAGTACAGCACGGGGTCAGCGACGCAGTTGAAGCTGGTGAGGAGCAGGGAGAAATGATAGGCATTGAAGATGCTCTTGGCGAACTCGCAGCTGGCCTCCCAGATGCTGCGCACCAGCAGCAGCACGTGGTAAGGCAGGAAGCAGGCCAAGAAGATGACCACAGTGCTGAGCACCAGCCGCTGGATCTGGTCCTTGCGGCTCTTCTGGGTGCCATGGCTCCGGCGCACAGCCTGCAGGATGCCCTGGTAGGAGGCCAGCAACAGGCACAGGGGGAAGAGGAAGCCCACCAGGAAGCGGTAGTAGTTGACGCTGCGCTGCCAGGGCTCGATGGGGTAGTGCTCAAAGCAGACAAGGTGTTGGTCATTGTCCTTGATGACCTCCTCCTTCATGAGGAAGAAGATGTTGCTCAGTAGCTCCTTGGCCCAGATGACCACGCTAACACAGACAGCTGCCTTCAGGGTACGAAACTGGTGGAAGCGGAAGGGATGCGCCACGGCCAGGTAGCGATCGATGGAGATGCAGCAGAGGAAGCCCACGCTGATGTAGATGTTCTCATACAGCAGGATGCCGCACACCTTGCAGGACAGGTCACCATGGGACCAGTGGTCATGCTGTAGCACATACTGCAGCCAGAAGGGGAGCGAGCAGATATAGAAGAGGTCCGCCATGGTCAGGTTGCACAGGTACACACCCAGCTCGTTCCGGGCCTTGATCTGCAGGTAGCCGAAGTAGAGGGATAGACAGTTGGCCGGGAAACCCACCACCAGCACCATGACGTAGACTACTGGGGCCAGTGTCTGGTGGATGGTGTGGTCAATGTCACAGCTCAGTGAGTCATTGCCTGCAGTGGTATTTCCCATCTTTGGGCTGGAAGGGGTCTCACCCTTCATGGGCTCAAGGACTCCCCAGCGCCATCTTGTTTACAGAAGGTGGCTCAAGCTATAGCAAGGGCAGGGCATCACTGGTGATGGGCAAGGCCCTGCAAGTCAAAGGTGGGAGAGTCTTAGAACAATCACAGCTAGTATTTATATAGCACCTACTGCAAGTAAGGCATGCTGATGTATGTTGCACACCTTTCATTTATGAGATACGGTTGAAAACTGTGGAAAATGTTTAAATTAAAAAAAAAAAAACTATGATAGTAAAATCTCCCTTATAACACACCTCCCCTTGCTTGGAACACAATATTCCATAGTTCTTGCCATTTTCTGAAGCACTTCTGGAAGTCCTCTTTCAAGAGTGCCTTTAGTTGCATTGCTGTGGCTGCCTCCGTGTGCTGAACTTATTCAAAATGTTTACCTTTGATAGTCATTTTGACTTTGGGGAAGAGCCAGGAGTCGTATGGTGAATGAGGACACACCATGATACCTTTTGTGAGCCAGCCTTTTCCTTTGGATGGCACCGGGCAGCAGCACTCACTGTGTACCTTTGATCACACCTTGTGAAGGTGCTCACAAAGGAGGACTTTCTAGAATGGCTTCACAAAGTGGCAAGAACAACAGGATACATGTGTGGGAAATGAGGAGAGGGATTATCTTGAGGAGGATTATTGGCAATGTCTCTTTTACTGTAATAAATGTTTTATTTAAACATTCACCATATAATCACCTCTTGCAGATTCTATCAACCAACCAACTCCAATGCAGATAGAGTATCTAAATGGGTCACATACAAAGACCCTGGAATATGGCGTACAGTTCCCCAATCCTTCTCTGGCTTTTCTTATATATGTTCCCTATTCTTTATTTATTTTCCTGGTCTCTATTTGCATCAAGTAAGCCCAGGAAATCTTAGAAGCATGAGCCCAGCCTGAAGCTAACTCTCCAAGGGAGGCTCCAGGTAAACACCCATTCCAACCCACACACATCAGTGAGGGCCCCACCATTCCTGGTCACAGGAATAGCATCATTCACGTTTTTCCTACTTGCTTCTGGGACTGAATTAATTAGGTCCATTAACTCTGAGTCCACAGCTCCTCCTGGAGACCTCTCCAGACAGCCTCGGAGGAGCTGTGGCCTTGTCCATAACCTACTGCGCTTTGGCAGGAAACAAAAGCTTCCTGCAGGGCCCAGTACAGGTTGCTCCTTAGCAAATGCTACCTCTCCTCTCCTTCATGGAGCCTGGGACTGAAAGACATGAGTATGGGGCCAGGCTCACCACTATTGGGCTCTGCAAGTCACTTACCTTTTGGGAGCCTCAGTTTTCTCACCTGGAAAATGGAGATAAAGACACTTGCCCCTGGGCATCAGTGTCAGGGCTACAGTGAAAGACAGATGTGAAGAGCAGCATAGTCCCCCCTCCCCAAAGCATAGAGGAGAGTCAAAGACGATAATCTTAATTTGAATTAGGGAAAAGTTCATATTTTTGAGAATTTAACAAAGAAAGATGCCAGACACAGAATAAGCTTCAACCAGATAGAATAAAATGTTTTGTGTAATCATACAGTATTTATCCTACTATTCTGCCTTTTAAAATTGAGTATAGCTGGGGAGTTAGCTCAGTGGTGTAAGCGCCTGCTTGGCAAGCGTGAGGTTGTGAGTTCAATCCCTGGTACCAAAAAATGTTTAAAAATAAAATTGAGTATAAGGTTTTCAAGATCTGTCCATGTTGGAGCACGTGTCTGAATGTTTCGCTTTTTAAGGCTGAATAAAATGCTACTATATGCACATACTGACTTTCCTTTATTCATTTGTCAGTAGATACTTTGGGTTGTTTCCACCTTTGGGGTATTTGCAAAGACCTGTTCCAGTTCCTACTTTCATTTCTTTAGGGTACGCGGTCAGCACTGGAATGGCGGGGTCCTATGGAAGTTCTGTGCTCAGTTTCTGAGGATCCACCCTATTGCTTTCCATAATGGATACACCACTTGCATCAGCAGTGTCTGTGGGCTTTGTTTGTGTATCGGCTTTCATCTACGTATTCTGGTGATGAGATGAAGGGAAGAAGGAACAGTTGAGGACTGGAATCCCCTCCGCCCACTACACACAGCTGGTTAAGTCAGAACTGGACCCACACTGTGGGGCCACTCACTCACCAGGCTCACTTATGAAGACGTCAACGGCAGCATAGGTTCCTGCGTGACCCCCAGAGGGTACCCACTCATGTCTGCCTAGCATTCTGTAGCCCAGGTCAAATTCACTGGCAGGAAGATACAATCCATTCATTAGCACAGGCTCACAGGCTCCAACAAACAGGGCAAATGAAGCCACCATGAAAGCATGTCCTGTCATGTCTTGGAAATTCCCTAAGAGTCACTGGGCCTCGAGTCTGTTGTTTTCAAGTGGTCGGTGCATGGCTGTGTGGAGTGGGGCGGGGCAATGGTTTGTAGCTTCCTCTTTCCTAGGCCAGCAGTAGGCTAAAGCTAGCAACCCGAGTCAGAAATGTTGGCCAAGCAGAAACATTTGCTACCCTTAGATTAAAACATGCCCTTTGGTCATTTTGGAGCAAAATGAACAGTAGATCTTGAACTTGGGTACACTGGAATTCCCTGGAGCTTTGTTAAAACATTACAAAACCACACTCTCCAATTTCCAGACTCAGTGAGTCTGGGTGGGTGATGGAAGGTTCAAGAATTTACATTTGGAAGGAGGTCCTAGGGACGTGGATTCTGCTGAACTGCTGAGCCATGGACCACATTTTAAGTGGCAAGGCAGTGGGAGAGGCCAGGGCTTGGGGTCAGCTTCTATACACGTGTCCTACACAAGCTCCCAAGGCAGGGGAACAGAGGCAGAGGTGAGGGGGAACTTAAAACCCAGCAGAGCTGTGGGCAGAACTGAAACTCACCCAAGGGGCATTTTCAGACAGATTCTAGATCTTAAGGACTAGTGACTGAACCTGTCCAAGTGCCTATAATCTTTTATTTGCAAAATATTTTTACTTCTTACAGACTACTTAACAACCCTGTTATTGTCCACATTTTAGGTTAGGAAACTGACATCCAGAGAAATGAAGCATCTTGCCCAACAGTCCCACATTGCAGGGTTTCATAGAACAAGTATTTGTGGAGCAGGTTAGACATGGGTGACCAAGAGATAAACACAAAAGGGGTTGCAAGAAACCTCAAGGAACCTCCACGTTCAGATGATAGGGATGCCTCCGCTACATGCGGCAGTGTCTAGTGGGTGCCACAGACACTTCTCCCATGCACATTCAGTGTCGGTTTTTTCTTTCCACTCTATGTCCACCGTGTGTGGCATGCCACCTTCTCCAGGGTTCTGATGCCATCACACTCCTATGATTCCCAGACCTCTCCCCAGGCTGATACTGCTGCCTCATAGGACATGCCCAGTGAGGCCCATGCCAGGTCCATTATTTTCTCCTATTTGTCCTTGGAAGTAACAGTCATTCTGCCTCCCCAGTCACTCATGTTGGTTGTCTGGCCTTCAGTTTCTTCCCTCATCTTCATCCACAGCATTAAGTTGTACCATTTTCAGCCCCTAAGTAGTCACCACATCCGTCTCCTCTTTAGCTTTCTCACAAGCACCCTAGTTTGGTTTAGTCAAGATGTTCCTCCCCGCTCAACCAGAGAGGCACAACAGCATCCTGTTAGGCTTCTGGTCTCCATCTTACCACCTCAGAGCTGTTCTCTGAAACATGAATCCACATCATTCATACCCTGCTTCCACAGCTCTCCAATCATCCACCTATTCACTTATCAGCTCACTCATTTACCCATCAATCCATTCACCCATCCATCCATCCATCCATCCATCCATACAACCATCCATCTACACATCCATCTGTCCATCCATTCATCCAAGTCTCCATTTATACAATGCTCAGTGAATTTCTATTACACGGAAGGCACGACACTAAATACTGACCCCTAGAGTCCAGTTACTTTACATTTCCAAGGGAGGAGAGAAGACAAAAGAAACAAACTCAGACAAAAAGCACAGGATTTTATAGAGTCATTGGAGATGGCCTAACCTAGTCAGGAAAGCCTGTCCTGAGCAGTGACAGTTGGGCTACGCTTAGGAGGAAGGGCTGCCTGAGCAGAGGGGAACATCTCTATGGAAAACTGTGTGCAACCCAGCAAATGTAAGAGGGAGAGGTGTGCACTTGGGGAACTAAAAGTAGCTTGGCATGACAGGATCTAGGCATGAGATGGGCATAGGCAGAGAAGAAACAGAAGCTGTAGAAGTGGTAACTAGAAGGGAAGATGGTCATAGGGGCAACTCTGAGAGGTTCCTCAGTTTCTAGTCCTTTTGGCTTTCAAAAATGAGTTCTTATATGGATGGGTGGGTGGGAAGGGGGGTGGATGGAGAGGTGAGTTGGTAGTTAAGTGAAATGTAGATGGACAGATGAGTGGGTAGACAGATGAATGGATAGGAGTGTAGGCAAGTGATTGGATAAGTGGGTGGATAGGCAGGTGGCATGGTGGTGGGTGGGTTGATTTACAGGATGGCGAATGAATAGGTAGATAAATGAATGGATGAATGAGTGGATAGATGGTTGAGCATGTGGATGAATGCAGGAAAGACTGCTGGAAGGGCTGATGAGCAAGAGTAGACGGATAGACGGAGGAGTGAATAGGCAGACAGATAAATGAATGAGTGGGTGGACAGATGGTAGTGGGGAGCAGACAGGTTGATGGATAGGGGGACTCTGAGGCTGGATTCTGGAGCGGTGATGTCATGAACAGAAACAGGAAAGGGAAAAAGAGGATCTCACGGCCTCTCTGCTCTGGCTGCCTGAGCTGGACAGAGATTCCTGCTTTTTCACACAGGCCTGAGCACAGGCAGCTCTTACTTCTACCATTTTTGAGGACAGGTGCCCACAAATGGAAACTGCACTTTCCCGGAGTGTCCCTTCTCTACCTGGCCTCCAGAAAGCCTTGGTCTCTAAAGACCAAAGCCCCCATCCGGTGCAGAAGTGTCCTGCAAATGGAAAACATAGGGTGGAAAAACCACAGCACATCTCTCACGAGCCCTCCACCTCCTGGACATATTTCTGTATGTTCATGCTCTCTTTCAACACCACGCTCAGCAGCCTCCACTTCACAGGTGAAAAACCTGAGATTCCAAGAGATGAAGCAACCTGCTTGAGATCCCACAGATGGGAGGGGACAGGCCAGGTTTTGAACTCCAACGGGCACACCTTTTCCTTTGTACCTCAGCCTCTAGGCTCAGCCACACTCCAGGTTTCAGAGAAGCCACTTCAGAAGGGGCCAGCAGGCTGTGTCCTGGACCTGAAGATGCTCTACCAGGCCAACTATTCCTTCAACCCCCACTGAGGAAAAAAGCCTGCTGTGCTCCCAGTCCCTGGTCTCCCAAGGCAGAGGGCACTGCAGGAAGAAACTACAATGTCAGTGTTATCACCCAGCTAAGAAATTGAAAAAATACTACACAAAAAGTGACCCCACGCCTAGAAAGCTCATCTTTAGACAAATGCTAATCAGCACAGGGGGCTTCGTGGATTCTAATGACCAAGGGAAACTCAGCCCTCACAGGAGCGAGCGGTCTCCTGCAGGTTCCAAGTCAGGGGGTGGAGAAGCCTTCGTGCTGGCACATAAACAGTAATCTCATTCGTCACTCTTCCGTGTGGGGCACCCAAGCACGCACAGACAGTTACTCACGGTGCTGGGTGCTGCTGGCGGGGGCCCAGCCCATGGAGTTGCAGAGTTTCCTGCTGGCCTGCTTTCCCGTCCCTGGAGCTGGCCAGCCCTCCACACTTCACCCAAGCTGTTTCCTTTCCCAAAAGAGGCTACTTCCCCCTGAGGACGGTATAGAAATCAGATTGCATTTTTCTTCAGTTCCCACCTTTCCCTCAAATGGCCCCATTCC
This sequence comes from Hydrochoerus hydrochaeris, assembly GCA_004027455.1. NCBI lineage: Eukaryota > Metazoa > Chordata > Mammalia > Rodentia > Hydrochaeridae > Hydrochoerus > Hydrochoerus hydrochaeris. The sequence continues at coordinate 24,115 of PVLA01004767.1, forward strand.
CACAACAAAGAGACAGCAGAGTCTTATTTCTAAAGCCCTTGGAGCAGTCCTGAAGGACAGTCCCATCCGAGCCCACACAGTCCCAGAGTCTGATGGGGCACGCATTGCCAACCCATTTCACAGAACCCAAAGCCCAGAGAGGATGAACCCGTGGCTCAAGCCCACCCAGAAAGTCAGGATGGATCTGAATCCAGAACCCAAGAACTCAGCACCAACCTGCTGCCTGGAAGCCTTTTTTTTAAAACCATAAACCATAGAAAGAAATGCACTTTTCACTAGGATCGAGCATGCATAGGCACACCCACATACACACACAGAGAAAAAGATTTCCCCCGAACAACACTTACCTTCATTATTTTCTGCTCTATTTCATTTCTTAGATGCAGCTTATGAGCTACTAAATGAATTTTCTGACCCACAAATGGTTCAGTGTAAAAACAGCAGGATGGTCCTCTACCTATGGTGCCTGGCTTCTCCCAGAGGCTCCAAGTCCCAGGAAAGCAGCGTGGTCTCTACAGCAAGGAAGGAGTAGGCAGGAAGGGGGCAGCAAGTCCCAGGCTCCTGGAATCAGGCTGGAGGGGGTCCTCTGGGGGTGGAATCTGGGAGGAGATCGCTTTACCCCTGCCCACCCAGCTCGGCTCTGCCCTGCACCCTCCAGCAGCCAGGATCCTGCAGCAGCTCCGCAGAGCCTGGGTGGCCCTGCAGCCAAGACGAGCTCTCCCTCCCGCGATTTCCTGCAGACCAATCCTCCTAGCGCCGACTAGAAAATCCCCACCAGAGGCCGCCCATTCCCGAGCTGAGGCAGAATCATGTGAACTCCAATCTGGTGTCAGGCTGGGTGGTTGCCGAGGAACCACATGCCAGAAGCAGGATGAGAGCAGCGGAACTGCTCCCTCCTTGCTCTCCTTGCTCCCTCCTTGCTCTCCTCCATCCTCCGGGCTCTCTGCACAGCCAGGTGAGTGAGCAGCCCAGACAGCCACGCTTAAGACCTCAACTGGGAGGCAGTGCTCTTGGGCACTGGGGATACACAGGAGGAACAGGCTGCACTAATTCTATCCTCAAGCCAGGAGGGACCGGACAGTGAGTCCCTGCCACGATGTCCTCATGGCAGCCCTTTGATCCGCACCCAGATGTCTGCAGAATACCAGAGTCCCTGCTACAGTGTGGATATGGCAAGGACAAGGAGCAGAAGTAGGGGCAGAGGAAGAGGTTTCCGCTTCTGTCCTCAAGCTGTTTCCCCAGGGAAACCAACATCTGGGTCAGTGGGGCTCAGCCCTGACATCGTACTTTAGGAAACACCCGGGAGCCTGTGCAAAACACAAGTGCTCAGGCCCCACCCCAGGCTACTTAAATTGAGCAGCAGCATCTTGGGGTTTTCAAGCCTCCCTGGAGAGCTAAGGTGCTGCAAAGGTGGGGAACCACTGCTGTGGTGAAGACGGATGGGGTCAGAGGATGGAGACAAAGGGGTCAAGGTTCTGGGCAGGAATAAGCAAACCTCCGTGTTTGAAACCAAGCAGCCCAGAGCAGGCAGCAAGCACGGGGCTCAGCCCGCTGAGCTCCTCTGGCCCTCAGGAACAGGCTCTCAATGCTCCTCCTCCCCTCCCTGCACAGCAGGGCACAAAGACTCCTGGAGGTTACCCAGCTTGGCTCCCATTGGAAACTCAGGCCCCTAGGGGCACTACTTTGCTTGGGGCCCTGGGGAGACGTAATTTTGCCCTATGCCATCACATGCTCTGGAGGACTCATCTTCTCCAAGCAGCAAGCTGCTGTAGTCCTGTCAGGGGGACAATTGCTATAGGCCTGTCCTGTTTGAGTAGCAAATGCTACCACGCAGCAGGCCTTTTTCAGCTGTCACTACATCAGTTGCTTCTTAAAGGCCTTAAGTCTTAAAGGCCTTAAGCCATGGGCCACTTGTCCTGCTGCAGTCATCTGCACTTAGATGCAGATCTGATTCCTGAGTTGCAGAGGTGCAACTCATCCTCTCTTGTCACATGGGAGAACTCTGGGGTTAGGAGTGCAGGACCAGTGATGGCTACGTGGCTACTCCCAAGTCACGTCCAGCAAAGAGAGCACCTATGGACCTCTCCTCGGGGCAGCCCAGCCTAACAGGACACGCAGATGTGGGCTGTTGACGTCATCACTGTCTACACCTGCAGGTACCACCAGTGGCACCTTGTCCCAACTTTCCCACCGCAGGTGTCTTCCCCAGGGACCACAGGTACCCCAGGCCACCAGCTGGCAGATGCGCCCATTCCCACCAAGGATAGGAGCCCCTCCTCTCTCCAAGCCAGAGCCTTGGGGATGCAGAGAGAAGGGTGCCCATTACTTGAGCCCTACTAAGTGGGTGGAGCCTGCTCCCAGCGCTCACAGAGCGTGGCGCCCATGCTGTGTTCTTTGGTACAAGGTTCATTTTTTTAACCCAAAGCAAGGAGAGAAGGCTAGAAATGTGAAGCATCTCAGGGTCCTCAAGACCCCTTACCCTCTCCACCCCTCAACTTCTCTGAGAAAACCTACAACTAAATAAAGTAGTGGGCCTGTCGTAAAACTGTAGCTTCTAGAGACCCCTGCCCTGTGCCCTCGAGGCTTCCACCATCCAGCCCACAGTGCAGAAGGGAAGGAGTAGCCACCACCAGAGGCCTTTGCTGAAGGGCAAGAAGTCTGAGCCCACACCCTGCCCCCACCTCTGTACCCCTTCTCATCCCCAAAGACAGAGCACCTAACCTGGGCCAGGCCCACCACTGGCCTCATTTTCTCGCCCCTCCTTCATTGATGGCAGTCAGGAAGCACCATGGAACCCTGGAGTGGCGGCCCCAGAAGGCTGGTTGTTCCCCTGTCTACCCCAGCACAAATGTCTGCTTCTAGGATCTGGCTCTGAAGGGCTGTGGGCTTTTCTCATCTGCTCTGGAAACTCCTTTGAGGGCCACAGAGTCTGCTGCCACAAAGCCTGTGGGTGCCCTCTGGCCCTCCAGAGGCCTAGCAGACTGAGACTCCACACAGAGAGGACCCTGGGGTCTGCCCCAAGCTGATGGCACCATGCATGGCCTCAGTACATGGCAGCAAACACACTTCCCGGTTCCATGATCTTGAGGGTCACATATCCTGCTGACCAAAGGATATCTGTGAGGGGTCAAAGAAAGCGAGGCTCAGCAAGGGTGGCTTTGTTGCAAGTATCAAGGTCCAAGAGGAGAAGAACAGAGAATGTCCCAATATGCCTGGCACCAAGGCCTTCTTTGTGTTAGAAGAGAGATTGGAGCTACTCAGTTCACAGAGCAGCCACCGCCACTGTGCCTAGGAGCCTGTGCCACGAACCCACTATGCCGAAAGCCTTTGAATACACTCCGTTTAATCCTCACATCAATACTATGCCACAGGGTCATCTCTGTTTCAAGGATGAGGCAAATGAGATTCAGAAACTACAAGCAACTCGCCCAGGGGCACACAGCTGGCAGACAACAGAGCCGTGATTTGAACCCAGAGCTATTTGACTCACAAAGACAAAGGCTCCTGACCATGGCACTTATGTCCTATTGCTTATGTACTTAGCAGCTCAAAATATGGTTTTCTCATCTCACAGTTCTAGAACCCCTAGGGCTGGGGATTTAGCTCAGCAGCATAAGCGCCTGCCTTGCAAGCACATGGTCGTGAGTTCGATCCTGGGTACCGATAAAAAAAAAAAAATTTAAAAAAATCACTGTAGTTCTAGAGCCCCGACATCTGACATAGGTCATCCTGAGCTAAAATCAAAGGTTTGGCAGGGCTGCGCTTCTTCTGGGGGAAGGGGTGTCTAGGTGATACCATGTCCCTGTCTTTCCAGCTTCTACAGACTTGCAGCACTTTCCATCTTCAAAGTGCCATGCACTGAGCATCATGCCTGCTCTCCCACCAGCACGGCTCCTTCTCTGACTCCTCTGCCTCCCTCTTCTACTTCCAAGATCCTTGCTATACCAGCGGGCCTGTCCAGGTACTGTATCTCCAAGGCCACCTGATTAACCACCTCAGTTCCATTTGGGACCCTTAGTGTCCCTCTGCCATACACAATAGTCACTGGTTCTGGGACTAAGAACTGGACGTCTGGGGGTGGGAGGATCACTCTGCCTCCCACACCCACCATGCTGTACAGATTTAAAAGCCCCTACAGTAGCCTGCTCAAGGGTCAGCGTGGGCAGAAATCTCCAGGAATCTTCTCAAAGTACAGTTTCTGCTTCAGTAGGGCTGAGGTGGGCATTTCTAACAAGCTGAAGTCTGCCTTTCTCTCTGATGCCCAGTGACTAGAATGATGCTGACATTTGCACACTACATGTTTAATCACTGGAAGAAAGAGGATGCGTGGGAAGTAAAGAAGAAAGGAGGATGGGCGTCTGGATATTGCCCCCCACACAAGGTCCAGAGTGATGAAAGCGAAGCCACTTGGATCCATCAGCTAGTTGTGCCCAGGGCAGCAGGGATGAGGCTTCCAGGCAGGGCTCGGAGCTGTGCCCCAAGTGCAGAGGTGGGCAGCAGCAAGCTGAAGCGTGAAGGAAGGAGGGGTCCCTCGCCACTTGCCACTCTGAACTGTGGCCCGATTTATATCTACTTCCTTCCTGGCCTCGGCTCCTCTTCCCCAAAGGTCCCTCATCCATCATTTCCATATTCCACTTCCCAGTCTTCAGGGCCAAATCCTGCCCTTCCCCCCAAATTCTTCAAGGCAGAGTTTCCCAGGAGAACCTCAGGACACCACTCTCTGTGTCTCTTCGATGCCTGTGACATGCAGAGGTGCCCAGACCCTGCCTGGGACTCACTGCCTCAGAATCTCTTAGGGATGAAGTCAAGAGGCTGTGTTTTTAGCAGTTCCCCTGGGCAGTTCAAAGGGCATCACATCTTTAAGGCCCAGCTCCAACACCACGGCCTCCGTGAAGTGCTGGCTGGCACCAGCGGGTGAACCCATCTCCTCCCACTCTGCAGGACGGATTCCATCCTCCTCTGGGTCCTTTTCATCCTTCCTTGGCTGGCTTGTGACTTCTGAAAAGTGACATCTGGATGTTTTACTGCTTTGTGGCTATGAGAGCTGGGCCAGGGCTCCTCACACAGAAAGAGAACGCTTGGGAAGCTTCAGATGACAGCTGGGGACACAGGGTGGGTCCTTTCGTGCTCTGAGTTAGCACCATGTATGAAGCATGGTGCTTTTCATGGTGCCTTGAAACGCTCACTGCAGCCCTGCCAGGCATACATGATCATCCCCGCTTTACCTCCAGGGAGACTCGAGGCCATGCGGCTGGCAAGTGGCAGCGCTGGGCTGGAGTAGAGGCTGCATTTTAACAATCATCATATCACTGATGGGAGGTCCAGGAATGGACGATGTGTGAGTACCCATCCCAGCCCCGCTCCAGAGAGTGAGCTGCACAAGGAAGGAGGTGCTGGGTCATCTCATCCTTTGCCAAGGACAATGCACACCCACTATGTCCAGCGCCTGAGTGAATAAGTGGCTCTGCGGCCCATTTCTTCCCGCAGCCTACCTGCAAGGCTGGAACTGGTGACTATGCTAAAAGATAACAAACTGGGGGAGACAGACAGGATATGATGAAGCGACAGGCAGAGGGTGGGTTTTGACCCACAGAGCGTGTGTGGCTGGCGCTGTGTGAAACTGCATGACCACAGATGCTGCCCACCCAATGAGACACTGGCAGCCAGGACGGGTTGTGGGCTGAGAAACATCAGAGTGACTGGGGATCCTTCCTGTTCAGGCTGCAGCAGAGACCACAGGCCTGGGGGTTGCCATGGCAACCCTGGGCCTGCAGCCCCCACCGCCTCCTGTCTCCCCATCCAGAGTGCTCCACCCCATCAATTAATAACCTAATAATGTATGACAACAGTCACTGCCAAATCCCAGGCAGCAGCCCTCTTGAAAACAAACAGACTTCTCCAGGGAATTGAAAGCTGCAAAGATGCTCATTACACTTGACCCCAGGTCACCTGCTAAAATCTATTTTCTAAATTACTCTCTCTCTGGCTTCTCCTTGGCATTTTAAAGGCATGGGATGGGTAGAGATGGGGATGGACGATTCCCAGGGAAACAGAGCTAGGAAAGCCACCATGTGGGATGCCTGCTCCTTCAGCCCTGAATCGGGACCGGGGACACTGATTCTGTGATAAGGCCTCTGACATGTGCGCCTCTGTTAGTTCTCTCCTGGGTGGAACCTTGCATCTTTGCAAAAGGTAAATTCATTTGTGGCACTCAGTAAAAAATGAAAACGCAGATGGGAGGACTTTTTAAGTTGCGCTGGCTTTGAGAAGGCTGCAAACTATTTATTATTGGGTGGAGTCCATGTCCCCTCCTCTGGAGTGCCAATGGCACTTAAGGTTTGACCAATGAAGCAACACGGACCAGCTTGAGTCCAGGCCTGAAGAAGCAGGCAGCTCCCTCTTCCTGGCTCTGGGGAATAACTGCTCTTCAAACCCCAGAGGCCCTTTGTCAAAACTCAGGTGTCTGTAGGTGCCTGGGATTATTTCCGTGTCCCCTGTTCTATCCACTGGTCTGCATCTATTTTTGTGGCAGTACCATGTTTTTGTTACTATGCCTTCGTAGTAGAATTTGAAGTTGGGTTTGGTGATGCCTCCCGCTGCTTTGGCTACTCTAGTCTTTTGAATTCCATGTGAATTTTAGGATTATTTTTTTTCTAGTTCTGTGAAGACAGTTTTTGGTATTTTAATAGAGACTGCATTAAATCTATAGCTCACTTTAGGTTATAGAGCCATTTAAACAATATGAGTTTTGCCAATTCATGGACTAGAGAAGTCTTTCCATTTTCTAATGCCCTTCAATTTCTTTCTTCCGTGTTCTATCATTTTTATTGAGAGGCCTTTTACCTTGTTGGTTCGATTGAACCTTAGGTATTTCATTTTGAGTTGAAGCTGCATTACTACCCTTTAGAATATTCCCAAAAGAAATAAAGAGAGCATGCTATAGTGATACCTGCACACCCATGTTCACAGCAGTGCAGTTCACAGCAGCTGAGCTGTGGATACCGCAGGTGCCCATCAATAGATAGAGGAGTAGGGAAGAGGTGGTACATAAACTCGACGGAGTATCATTCAGCCATAAAGAAGAACGAGGTCACATCTTTTGCAGGCGCATGGATCAAACCACAGCCTATCAGGTTAGGTGAAATAAGCCAGCCCCAGAAAGTTAAATCTCATATATTGTCTCTTATATAAGCAATATAAAATAGTTTTTAAAAACAAATAAATTGAGGAGAGGTGACAGGAAACTAGCAGATAGACCTTTAGAGATAAGGAACGGCATTGGGAGGAGGAGAAAGGGAAGAGGGGTTATAATAATCCAAACGTGCTGTGTGTGAGTCTCTTTACTCTGCATCACTAATGTGCACCAATTTTAAGAAGCTTTAGTAAAAACTGGAAATAACAACAACAACAAAAAAACAGCTAAGACTTACTGATATTAAAAGACAAAAACACAACAAAAACAACAACAATAACAAAATCTAAGTGCCATGCTGTGAAGAAGCGAAGGCCCTGGCTGACAGCCCCCCTGAGCTCCCTGGTGACAGCCAGGGTCAGTCCCCCCAGACACGTGGAAAAGGGTCCTCCAGGCCCAGGGCCTCCTCAGCTGATGCTGCCAGGAGCAGAGACCTCCGTCCCCACCAAGCCCAGTCCAGAGCACGCACTGTGAGCGGAACACTCGCGCATTCGCTTAAGCCGGCATCATTTAAAGTGGTTTGTTATGCAGCCTTGAGGGACTGGAACACACATTAGCTTTTCCCCAAATCACGTTAGGACTATCACATGCCGGATTCATCGGTACAATTATTTGATTTTAACTTTTGTAACAATTCTCTGAGGTAGATATTACTATCTCCATTCTCCTCATGCGATTCGAAGGCTCAGAAAGGTAAAAATCTGATGGTACACTCACACGCTTTCCTCCTCCACCACCACCATCCTCACCCACACTGCTGCTGACCCGGAGGGTTCATTCCTTCCACTCTGCGGCCTGCTAGATGAGTCTTCTCCCCTCTATAGTGTGCGCTTTACTCAGAAGAATAAAAACATGGAAGCTCTGAGCTGACATTTAGGGTATGGCAAGGTTTTCCCGCTAAGAGCATTGCCCATGTGATTTTATAATGCCCTAGGAAGTAAGTTGGATGGTTGTGCCCATTTTTCAGAAAGAGACACCAAGGCAGCATAAACACAGGTGATTTAGTCTGGGGTGTAGCTCACTGGTAGAGTGTGTGCTTAGCAGACTTGAGGGTTGGGTGAAACCCCAGCATAAGAAAGGGGAGAGGAAAGGAGGGGCAGGTAAGGGAGGAAAGGACAGGAAAGAGGTGATTTGCCCAAGATAACAGCTCTACTAAAAAGAAGGGACAGGATGTGGATGCAGGAAGAGGGGTCTCCACAGAAAATGCTTAAATCCATGTAGTTAGGGCTGGGGATTTAGCTTAGTGGCATAAGTACCTGCCCGGCAAGCACAAAGTCATGAGTTTGATTCCCGGTACCAAAAATTAAAAAAAAAAAAAAAAAAAGATTTCCTATTAAATCCATGTAGTCCATAGTGTCACTGAGCCCAGGAATTGGCCCCTCCTCCCTCCTGCAAGTTTACCCTTAGGAGAGGAACAGGGAGAGGGGAGGAGTGAAGCAAGACACAACCCTATCAATAGCTCTGATTTGTAGGGCTTCAAACCCCTCTTGCACCCCTTTCCTCGGTTGTACAGACACTGCCAGCCACCTGCCAAAGCCACTCAACTTTCGGTTCCAGGTCAGAGCTCTATCTTGCCCACTGCAAGATCCCCGGAGACCTCGCTTCCCTGGCATCCTTGACAGAGCATCCGGCCACCACAGTCACTGCTCTTGGGCTTGGGAACCCTGGGCCACTGCCCTCTCAGCGGGACCATTTCATTACCACAGAGGGGACCTGGCACCAACTCAGGGGCAGGGGTGTCTTTTGCAGAAGAGGAGCTGGGCTGATCTGGGGGAAGGAAAGGAAAAGTCCCACATGCAATCTTTGGGTCGCCCGTCGCGCCGAGCTCTGGGGAATGGAGGGTTAGCGATCTTACACTGCTTTGCGGGAAAGTAATTACCAGGTGGCTCCGCAGCCAGCCCAGAGGGTGGCTGCTAAAGCTGGCGGAGGCGACCACAGGCGGAGACTCCCCAGCCAGCAGAGACACCCTGGTCGCGCCGGTGCTCGCTCGGGGCAGACACCTGGGGTTCTCAGCTGCTGCCAAGTCTGCTTGGTTCCCGCCCAACATGTGCTCCCAGGGGGAGCAGAGCTGGCAGCCCGAGCCTAGAAGACCCCAGCAGCAGCGCCCACCCAGAGTCCTGGGCCTGTAATGCTGGAGACCCACAAAAGGAAGAGCTTAGTTCTTGGGGTCACATACCTGCGACAGTGTTAGGACCTGGCCACTGTTACTCGGCTTAGCACCCGCGGCAGGGACAAATGGCCTGTGGATGTTGCTGCCCTTCCTCCTCCAGAAGCCGTGGCCACATTGTGCCTGATTCCGCCCTCTCCCACCTTCAGTCAGGCACGTCTAGACCTGCCGGTGCACACCCTGGTTTTCACGCTGGCCGCAGACCACAGGCTAGGCGCCAACTGGGGAGGTGGAGGTGGCTGAGGTGCACACGTGCTGGTTCCACAGTACAGTGTCCTCTCTCAAGCATCCCGACCTGGGGACAGGCTCTGGGGAGCTGTGTGGGGCTCAGAATGGTCTTGACTCTGAAAAGACAAGGGTCCTTCTCTGGCCACGTGCACTCCCAGTGCCCCTGGCTGTTGGCAGGGGCTCTTGACAGGGGCCATGTGAGAAGCCTAGATGCCACAGAGTGGCCTAGCACAAACCACTCAATGAATGTGGTTGGTGTCACTGGTCTGGGCCCCTCTGCACCTGCCCTGAGCTCAGTACCAGGCCAGCAGGGTCTGGGGTTCTGCCCTTACCCTGCCTCCTGGTCCTCACAGCCTGTGCCTGCAGTAGGGGTTCCAGGGGCCATGCAACAACCTGGTTATGTTGACAATACAAAGCCTTAGTGCCCCCTGCCCCACCTGCTCATAAATAGTAGCAAATAACAACAGCTACAACTTGCATTTATTGAGCACTTTGTGCCCAGCATTGTTCCAAGCACTTAAATGCATTAACTGATTTGATTCTCAGACCCTGTGAGCTACACACTGCTATTACTACATCCCAACACAAGTCAGAATAAGGAGAGAGGTCAAATAGCTCGCCCAAGATCCACACGATTATTAAATGGAGATGTTGGGGCTAAAATCCAGGCAGCCGTGTCCATTGACCTTGTCACCAGTGTTATCCTGTCCCATGCCCCCTTTCCTGTTCCTCTGTGCTCCCTGCTGCATGCCGTGGCTCCTGCAGCTCTCTCCCTTCAGAAGACCTCCAGTCTCCATCTCCTGAGCTCTCATCTGGGTTCTAAGACTCCAAAGCCTCTTCTCCCAGGGAGGCTCCTTGGTTGTCTCGGGCAATATGAGCTGAGTCCCCACTGTCCTTCCTTGGCATCCTTCCCAGCATTCTTTGCACTGCCTGCGATGATCAGATCCACAAGCCCTTGCTTTGGGCCCAGTGCCCTGCTCAGAGCAGGGTGCTCCATTCCTGTTCGTGAGGTGAATGTCTGGAACTGGTCACTGTGGGAGTCTGCAGAAACTCCTGTGTTTGGTCTCAGGACAGATGGCTGGGGGTGTGGGTGGGGGCGTGCAGGCTGAGGAAGATGAACATAACCATCTCCCCCCTGCCAACCCAGCTGGTGGCTCAGAGCTGTGATTTGGCCTCCAGTGAGTCTGGGTGAGGACAGACCACACATAAGAGCACACAAGGTACACTGGCGAGGGAAGCAGAACAGCAAGTGGAAGGGAAGGGTTTTGATTACACGCTGACACCAGCCCAGTAGCCTGCCAGCAGGCAGGGACTGGATTGGCCTCCTCTGCTGGTCCCCATTTTGAAATCCTTCCTCCGTGCAAAACCTTCACACGCTGCAGAAAATGCTTATCTTTCTTTTAAAATGTTGCCACAATGAATGTAGTTAAGAGCTTGGTTTTAAAAACCAGAGTGTCTGAATGTGAATTCCAGCTCTGCTGCTTACTGGCAAGATGAACTTGGACAAGTCTCTTAGCCTCTGTGTGTCCATCTCCTAGCCTGTGAAATGGGGGCATTATTCAAAAAGGGGACTAAAATAATTACATGAGTTAAATCAAGTAACTGTTTTCCCAGTTCATTCTTTCAGTTAGTGCGACCAGCTCAACACTCAGCACATACTAGGCTTCAACAGATTTAGCTGTTATATTATTGCTGCTGTTATCATAGACTCTGAATACTTTGTTGTTTGAATACCTGCTGTGTCCTTAGTGTTCATGCATGGCCTCCTTTCACCCCAACACAAGTAGTTTTATTCTGTCTACTCCACAGATCAGGAAACTGAGGGTCTATAACGTATACAACACCACTTGATTCCCAAGGAACTGAGCCAGGAGTTGGGACCCTGAAGCTACTTCTGGCAGTCATCACATTCTACTTGACCCTAAGCACTCCAGGAAAGAAGAGGGACATTTAATTAAGCCCATGGTCACTTCCCAGATCCAGGATTGTGACTGTCAGGACTCCAGGGCAGGCTGAGTGGAGTTTATTTCCGAGAGAGTAACACAGGGCCGCCATGTTGCACACTCCCTGGGCAGCCGTGCATGCAGTACCCTATTGCTGCAGCTGGTTCAGCATGGCAGGACTTGGTGGCCATCTCCCTGCATCTTTTTCCATCCTACAATGTCTGTTCACAGATGCCCAAACATTCAAGGGTGTAGTACCTTATCCCACCTAAATACCCTTAAAATAAGTTCTCTTTTGACTCATGTTTCACTGTTTGGAAACAGAACACCATGACTGGTGGGTTACAGGTTTGTCATTTCTGTCCCTAAGAAAATGCTAGGAAACTCACTGCCCTGCCTGCTCTGCTGTCTTCTGGTCTTGTTTCTCTGTGATTCTTCAGGGTTAAGATATCCAATCCTTGGCAGAGATAACAGAATTTGTTTTGTCAATGAAATGTGGCATCAGCCTTATAAAACAACAAACAGCTAAGATGAATTAGCTTTGCTTAAGTTAAAATGAAGTATGCCCTGTCTTCCAGAACCTTCCTGAGCCTAGAGATTGGTAAATTATGGCCCATGCTCTTAGAATGCTGATTTGAAATACTGCACTAATAACTGTCTTTCTCGCCCACAGAATTCCTCTCCCACGTTGGGCTGGGCTCCAGAGACATGGTCAGAAATTCACCACTCTGGGTGTGAGTGACGTTTGATCCTTTTCTTCTTCTCTAGGCTCCCGTGGGTTTTTCGTCCTGGCGTTTTGGCTAAAGACAGAGTCTTTACGCTGAGCCTGAGGACAACTAGCATTTTCTTCTGGTGTCAGACTCAAAGACACCCTTCCAGAAAACGGGAGCTAAAGGTCTATGTGAAAGAGACCCCCTTGGCCCAGGCCACCCCTCCTCTGTGAAGGGCTGTGTCCTCAGCTCCTGACTTCTGACTTCTGTTGCTTTTGGCCAATGGGAAGCTCTCCCTGAAGACCAGAGGACAGGAAGAGAGCAGGGATATCAGAGGGTTTATCCTCTCTGCCATGGTGGCTGTCGCCCTTCGCTGCAGGCACTGACTCCAGTGGCAATCCTTTTCCTGCTCACCTCTCTCCCTTCCTCCTGGAGGCCTAGGGACAGCCACAGCCTCACCATCTCTGTCATCCCTGCCTTTGTGTGGGACCCCCCCCCACCAAGTTCCCACTTCCTGCTGAGACTCTGACCGAGGCAGCTTCGCTGCCAACGCGCTGCACACTCACACCGATGGAGGAGCAGCAAGGATTGAGGAATGTGTCTGGATTATCTACTTGAAAAATTACTGTTTTCCCAGTTCATTCTTCCAATTAGCTTGGCCAGCCAGCCTCAGAGGAAATCTTTCTTTATCCTTTAAACAATAGGACAAAGCTGCAGGTTGCTTCCTCCTCAGGCTGGGCTGTGGTGCCAGCTCATCTCTTCTCCTGCTCAGCCCCAAGCCTCCTCTTGCTGACTGTCCCTGCCCTGGGCTTCCTGTCACCACGTGTGTCCTGGGGCAGAGCATCCACTGCTCGCACAGGTGGACACCTTTCCTTGGGAGAAGTACTCACCCTTGCCAACTCAAGCCCATCCTAGGACAGGGCCAGGTGGCAGGAGGTTGGTCATTCTCAGAATGGTCATTTCTGGCATCAACCACACTCCAGGGGGCTCAGGCGTAAATCAAACAACCTGAAGACCACCGCAAAGCTGTTTCTGTTCCCACTCACGTATTCCAGAAGCTGCCAGCCCAGCTGTGAGTAATGAGGGCACCCAAAGGCAGGGAACTCTGAGGCTGTCAGCAGCCAAGCTTACACATCTAGAGGGCCAGGGAGCCTGTGTCACATTCTTGAATGGACTTGGGACTTCTGGAGGGAGGCTTCAAGCTGCTCAAGGTATTGGTTTGGGATGGGGGAAATGCAAGGAAATGACATAGTTAAATGCCTGGGTTCGCATCCCAAATTTTTTGCTTTCTTCCTGGCTGTCAAAGCTACCCAATTTCCTTGAATTTGGGGTTAATATGAAGATTAACATAAGAGAAAAATCTAAGGGTACACTCACTAAATCTGGTTGATTTAGAAATAGGAGCCCAGCCTAGCAGATGTGAGAGAGGGTCATGCTGGGAAGGCGCCAGTGGACGTTGCTGACCGAAGTAGAGAGAACCACACAGGGGCTGTTGGAGCAGCCGTGACCAGCCTCTGCCTTTGTCCTCTGTTTCTGGAGAATGGATTACATCTTGGCTCTTCCATGTACTGGCTGTGTGACCTTGCACAAGTTACATGACCTTTCTATGCCTGTTCCTTATGTGTAACATCAGGGTAATAACCGTACCTCCTACTGAGTTAATAAGTCTAAAACTCTTAGAACTTTGCCTGCTCCTAGCAAGTGCTCCATTACATGTCAAGCCTTCCTCCCTCATCTGGTGCCTACGGTAGACTCATGTCCTATGCTCTTCAAGTGTGAAGGCTTCTTTGTACATTAAGCTGGGTTTGGGACAACTGATTGTCCTTGATTTGCGTTATAATATTTACCTCCTCATAAGACTGCTGGGGGAGTCTGGGGGGTTGGTTTTGAGAGGTATGTGGCAGAAGGAACTTTCCCAGCTCTGCCAGAAGCCCCACTAGCCCGCTGGGACAATGGCTCAGGTGTCTGTGGGGAGGGGGCAGGAGGGTGGCAAGAGTGGAAATGGGGAGAATTGGCAAAGAATGTGTGTCCTAGGCAGGGGCACAATCTTGGAAAATCCCAGTGAGATTTCTCCCTCCGCATTGGACTTCAGACCTTTCTTGGCCTGTGCCAAAACTGGTGGCTGAGATCTTGGGGGCAATAATGATGCTGGAGAGGCAGTGTAGCCTTAAGGTAGGTAGGGGCAAAATGAAGCCAAGAGGCCTGGGTTCAAACCCTGGCTCTGCCTCTTGCCTTATGTGCAGTGGTACCCAGACCTTAGGAAGTCGGGAACTGTCTTGGAACCATTCCTGGCCCAGGTAAGTGGTTAGTGAATGTCAGCTACTGTTAATATTCCTGCAGCTAAGTGCTACTGTGGACAGCTGTCCTAGGCAGCAGAGTGGCTCCTAAAGATTTCCATGTACTAAGATGACATACATGGCAAAAAGACTTTGCAAGTGTGGTGAAAGAGGGATCTGGAGGGGTGGAAGTTACCCTGGATTCCCTGAGTGCACCCAGTGTAATTACAAAAGAGGGAGGTGGAGAAGGAACCATTTCAGGATGATGAGACTGGAGATTGGACCAGCCACTATCAGTTTCAGAAGTGGCCAGGAAATAAGGATGGCCTATAAGTACTGAAGTGGAGTCTCTCCTGGAGCCTTTACGAAGGACCACAGCCCTGTGCACACATCAATTTTAGTCCTATGGGGCCCATTTCTGACCTCCAAAATTCTGAAGTTGAAAAATCTGCATTGGCTGTTACAAAAGCAACAGGAAACAAACACAGCCGCTGAACCCCCAAAGGGTGGCATCCT
The DNA here is from genome assembly GCA_004027455.1 of Hydrochoerus hydrochaeris. Classification (NCBI taxonomy): domain Eukaryota; kingdom Metazoa; phylum Chordata; class Mammalia; order Rodentia; family Hydrochaeridae; genus Hydrochoerus; species Hydrochoerus hydrochaeris. Next base: position 39,147 of record PVLA01004767.1, read on the forward strand.
TGAGAGCTAACACAAGTGAACCAAGGAGAGTCACTCCATGGCAATTATTGAGCACATGGTTTATCTGTTGCTCTTGCCCACTGGAGATGCAGGGATCCCAGATCACAGGACTAAATGTTCCCTGGGTGTGGGCATTGCCAGGGATGGAAGACTGGGGGTGGGGGAGCTCAGGGTGACCAGTTGGAGAAGCTGGAGCCTCCATAGGGCCCTGAAGGAGTTTGGATAAAGGAAGGGAGATTGGCAGGAAGAGGGAGGAAACCCTCAACTGGAAGGGGGCCAATGGGAAATCAAAGTCAAGCAGGTTCACTGAGTTATTTGTTTCTCATTTGCTCCTCTGTCACTTAACACCTGTGCTGCCCGGGCTATAGCTCAGTAGCACAAACACCTGCCTTATCACCTGTGCTCTGGGCTCTGTGGGGGCCCCTGGATAGTGAGTGGACCAAGGCAGACCTGGGGTCGCTTTTATGAAACTTACACTCTGGAGTGGAAGCAAACAACCATTCCAATAAAGCACCACGGTGTCAGTGGCAGAGATGCAGCTTGATGAGGGCCTCAGGGTGGGTTTCTTGGAGGGAGCACCCTTCTTCAGATCCTCCCCATGGGATGGGCTGGAGTTTGTTTTCTATCACTCCAGGCTTTGTGATTGCTTGCTTCGGTGACTGCTTTTGTCACCCCAGTCTAATTTTTTCTTAATTCATTAACTTACATGAAGGAGAGGGTCACAGTTGGGTGCTTGCGCTAGAATTCTTGCCCAGCCCCCTTTATAGCATAGAGAGCCAGGCTCAGGCGTGCTCTGCAGGCAGCAGGTGGTGGAGGAAGAGCCTGTGCGGCTTTCCTTGTTGTCCAATTGCCTCTCTAGAGTTACAGAGGGGTACTGACTTTCTCATCTCTAGGAGTGGATATGATTTCCTTTTAAAAATAATCCAAGTGGCCTGGCATGGTGTTGAACACCTGTAGTTCCAACACTCGGGAGGTTGAAGTAGGATTGCTGTGTGTTCAAGGTCAGCCTGGGCTACAAAGTGAATTCAAAGTCAGCCTGAACTGCATAGTAAGACCCCATCTCAGAAAGACCAAGAGTGCATCAGACTCAAGAGTAGGCTTTTCCCCTTGTCCTGGAACTGACCACTGGGTCAGTTGACAGTAAAAAGGCACAAAGTCCTCCTCAGTGATGGGGCCTGACTCCTTCCTACATCAACCACCTCTGTACCCAGCCCCCACCCCAACACACATGCAAAACTGGTAGAGCTAGGGTTAGGCAAAGAGCAGCTGAGAGGCGGAGATTCAGGATTGGTACCAAGGGGCCAGGGGAGTGAGGGACTCTGCCCAGCCCTCCCTCAAGGAATCTAAATATAGCAATGGCCAGTGGTGAATTGCAAGTTCCTATTCTTTGCAACTCAGGTTCTGCAATCATCCAGTTTCCAAAGTACAATATTCAAAGAAAAACGTGCCCATCAAAGAAATGGAACTTGAGAGGCTGAGGTTTGTGAAACTGACTTAGGAGGAAAAGCCACATCCAGACAGAGGTGACAGTCCTCTGATACCCACTAGGATTGGCAGGCGATGGGCAGGGAAGGGCAGGGCTATCAAGACCCATAGTACAAAAGCCCCATTCTGGAGGATCTGGGGGGGGCGGTCAGGGTGGCCTCCGGAAGAGGTGATTCCAACCTGAAACCTGACAGGAGACCAGGAGTTGTCCCGGGATAGAGAGTGGGGTTCACACAGCAGGTGCCCTTGGGCCGCTGGTGGGGCTCAGACCTTGGCCCAGGCAAGTACTAAGAGGGCCCAGTGCCCCTCAGTTTGCTTCTGATAGCAAATGTGCCACGCTCCTCCCTCGCCCAACCTCACTGGATGTCCCCAGGGGTCCTTGGCCTCCTCCTCCTGGGGCCTGGATAGTGCTGGACTTCTGAGACCTGCCTCACCCCCGGTTTGCTGTGCCCTGAAACACAGCATCCAGGTAGCACAGCACACCTCTCTCTGGGTGGCTGCTCCGATCCATTTGGATCCCTGAATACAGGGATCTACTTCCCAGCCGGCCCCTTCCTCCAACTTTCCCCCCAAAGGCCTTTCTTCTGGAGACTGCGTTTTGAATTTTCCGCCGGTCTGGGAGGCGGCGGCCTTGCTGAAGGCCGGGCGTCCCCTCCCCTCCTGCGCTTCCCGCCCCGGCTGCGGGCTGCGCGCTCACCTGGCTCCGGGGTGCCGGGCGCTCTCCGCTCTCTGTGGTCTCACGGGCGTGGTGCCAGGGCCGGTGCCCCGCTGTGCTCCCCAGCGGCCGACCAAACTGCGGGAGGCCGAGGCGAGATCGCTCACTGGTGCACGGATGCAAGGGAGAGCAGGTCGTCCCGGCGGTGCTAGGTCACCCCCACCCCCCTGTCCCGCAGTGGCCCGGGGAGGGCGCGCCAGGAGCTCGCAGGAGCCCGGAGGGTACCGAGGCTGGCAATCCCTTCCCGCCCCTTTGCGGTCTTTTTGTGGGGCGGGAGGTGGAGAGCAGGTGGCTGATTTTGCCTCTGCCAGCTCAGACCGAGGTAAAACAGATGAATTTAATCTCTGGGCTGAGCTAAAAGGCCAAGCTTGGAAAGAGGAGGGCATTTCCGAGCTCTGCCAAGAGCCACTCCCTCCCGAGGCGTCGCCCGAGGCCTGCAGGGACACCCCCCCACCCCACCCAGGGCTCTGGCTGATCGCAGGCTGCCCACTCCCAGGTGGTGCCCGTTGCCTTCCTACACTTTTGGGCCTGCTCCCTGGAGAAGGCTAAGGCGGCGGGGGTGGGGGGGGTGCGGGGGGGGGGAAGAAGCCGGAGACAGTTTCCCAGCCTCCAGACAGCCCGCTGTGGCAGGGACTTCCAGGGTGGAAGCTGAAAGCAGCTGAGCTTGGAGCAGGTGGGATATTCTACCCCTGACACCCCCAGCCTGCATTATCAGACATTTAGAATCGGGTCCCTTTGTCTCACCCCGTCTCGGTCTCTCTGCAAGGGTAGAAATGAGAGGGAAACTAAGGCACAGCTGCTTCCTTGCAGCTGCCCATCCCGACTTGGGTTAGGGCAGCCGCTTGGCTAAGTGACCTTGTTGGCCTTGCTTCCCTCCTTTTCCTCCCTTCTTGGCCATTTCTTCTGGCTTCCGTCCCCTCAGGGCGGCAGAGGGGCTCTGACTTGAGACAGTAGGCTGAATTTCCAGGAATTTTTGCAAGCCAGTTATTTACAGGACTATTATTAACAAGGAACTTACATAAACTTATGAGCAAATAACTTTTGCTAAAAGCAAAGGTCGTGTTGAAATACTCAACACTTCTATTTTACCTGTACCTACGCCTTAGGTTATTTACAACATTGCATCTGGATGGTGGGGAGGTTGTAGGGTTCTTCTTACCCTGAGCTAAGTGATTTCACTCTTAGCAGCTTGAAGCCAGCCGTGCGGAGTATTTTCACCACAGAAATGGGCAAATGTTACATTCAGGGCTTGATTTATGCTCCAGATTTAAGACTGCAACAGAGAAAATATTAATATGGTAAATTTAAAGTAGGTTGGGTAAATATTATGAAATATGAGTTATATCTCAATTTTATTTTATTTTTTAGATACTGGGTCTCAAACTCATGATCTCATGCTTGCTAGGCAGGTGCTTGTGCCACTGAGCTAAATCCCTGGCCCCTATATCTCAATTTTAAATAAAGCATGCCATATCTGAGGTTACTACAGTGTGAATAGCACACACACAAAAAAAATGAGGGAACATTTGTCCAGCATTCAGAAACCACTTGGTTCAGCAAAGTCTGTCATATCATCAATGAAGGAAGTCTGACATAGGTCTTTGCCTTGTTCCCCTTTTATCTTGCTTGGTAACACACAAAACATTAGCCAACATTCACATGGGGTCATTTGTCATGCATAGGTTGCACGGATAGATTAGCTACAGATATAAAAGGGCGGCAGAAATCAATGGGCTTGTGAGAATTGATTGTATTGATTTTACAATGAAATGTATTATACAATGTACATTGTTATACATCCCTTGTATCAATAGAATTCATATATAAACACCCCCACCCCCCGGAGCCAGGATGCTAAGATGTATGCCCTGCTGTTCTTGGTTTTCTAATGTCCTCACCAAGGGAGCTCCTTTTGGTCTACAAATGATCTCAAGTCTTTCTGCAGCCAGAGTTTACCCGAGATTTAGGCAAGAGGATCCATTACCACTTGGACACCTAACAGACATCACATGTCATCCCAATGCAGAGGGGCTGCGACCTGGGGCCTCAGACCAGGGACCCACAGTGCTGTCATCACCTGGGACTGGCTGTGGTCTCAGCTGAAAGCAGCTGGAGTCATGGAGAGGATACCGGGAAGTGAGAGATGTCAAATGTCCACCAAGTATCAGGGTCGGGATGGTGAGATGGGGGATGGTGGCCCAGCTTTGGGAGGGCTTGGGCCAAGTGTTGGACATTTTGACTTGGAGGTGACTTTGGGACATCCAAGCTGGACACACACAGAGGTAGAGTTCCACAGAGGCTGGGACTGAAGATACTGGTCTGCAGCCTTCTGGAAAGTCAGTAATTAGAGTTGTCAATGTGCACGAGCTTGTCCAGGAGCCGAGGGCTGATGAGGCGGCTAGGAGTGTCTCGAGGTGAGCCCTGTGGAGGTGGGGTGTGGCTACCGTGGAGGCCCAGGGAGGTTACTTCCAAAGAGGAGGGTCACTTAGGGTGAACACACAGCCGAGTGGCCACAAAGGGTAAAATGCCTTGGCCACTGGTGACTTCAACAGAAGCTCTCTTGCTAGAGGGCCCCAGGGTCCTGAGCAACCTTTGGAAAACCAAGCTGAGCTATCCTATCTGGAGGCAAATTCCATGTTGAAAGGGATTCAGCTGGGCCAGGAGTGGGAGTGGAGCTCACCGGCACAGCTTTTGCCTGGCCTGCCTTGAACATGAGAGGCCCTGAGTTCAATTCCCAGTTTGGTAGTGAGGGGGAAAATTCAGTTTATGCTGACTTAAATGCAACATGGGGTGGTCAGGGTAGCGGTGGGGATTTGTGTAACTCTGCTCTTCACTTTTGTCACAGTCAGTTGCGGGGCAGCTCTGGGAACCTACTGGCAAAGCCAGCCATGGATTCCAAGGCCAAGGAGAAGACCCGGTGCCAAGCAGGGAGCCTGAGCTCTCTGCTGCCGTCTCAGTGCTGCCAATAATGTGCAATGAGGAAGCCAGGATTCACTTCTATTCCATTCTGCTTTATTACAACCCTGCCCTTGTGTTCCAGAACAATCGGCTATTTAACATACAACCCAAAATACTCCTACAAAGGATCTTGTCAACATTCAAGTCTCATTTCTTCCTCAGCCCATTAAATCAAAAGAGAAAAACAATCTTTAAGAAAAAGTCAATAGGTTTAGTCTATCCCAGGAAAAGCACCTTTACAATAGGAAACTAAATGTCAGGAATCTGACCAAATACACAGAGCAGCAGATAAGATTCCTGACAGAAAGGAAAAACTCTATAAACAGAACATAAATAGGCCCCCCCAAGCATATATATTTTACGAGTGTATATACACGTAAGTAATATATTAAAAAGAAATTTGGTTTCTACTCCAGAGTTATTCAGAAACAAACCGACATCCCATCTGAGAAGGGGGAAGCTGGGCACAGCAGCCACGTCACAAACCAAGTGTGCACCTTGCTCATGGACAGGCTTTCCCTCTGTGCGCCATACCTGCTGGGCCAGGGTTGGGCGTCCCTCTGCCTCATGCCCCAGGCTCGGCAGACCCAGTGTTTGTAGAAAAGTGACACAGAGAAGGCTGGGAAGTCTGGTCCCTGGAAGCCACCATGCAGAGGCCAGGGGCCAGCTAGAGGAGGGAGTCAAGTGCCCAAAGCCACCCACAATGGCCTTGAAGGCTCCCTTGGCCCTGGGGTGAAGGGGAGTTTGGACCCCAGGGACAGGATGGTAATACTCCTGGCTTTTAACAGCTCGTGATGAGCTCTGCTCATGGCCCTCCAGACCTTGGTAATTTGGCAAGTCTAGGCTTCCCCTGGGATCTAAAAGCTTTTGGGAGGGAGTAGGGTTTCCAGAGCCACCAGGTGAGCCCACCTTGTGAGCATGGTGTGTATGCACGCACATGCATATCTTCATGGAGGTCAACAGGTTGAAAATGAGTGTTCTACCAGGGCCCACTCCAATAGTGTCTGCTGTGGGGTGAGTGGGTTTTATCATTGCATTCTAAGTGGTCCCCATGCTAAGTGGATTTATTCAAAGGACACCAGCTGCTGGAGACACGGAAGACATGACACACATCTAGAAGAGTTCCTCTTAGGACTTGGCACAGTGTTTTCATCTACAAGACAAACAGGACAGTTGCATGGGAACCCTCTCTCCATTCTAAACCCTTTCCCAGCACCACAGACAAACAGGAGGAAAGGCCATGGGGTCATAAGGCGTGTCAGTAGTTTTAAGGTTCGGGAGCCGCTGACCCACATGACTGTCAGACACAGCCGTACTCGTACCACACCGTCTGCTGGTCCCCGCCTGGCTCTGGGGATGCTGGGGTGCTCTTTGAGCTGCCTCCACGGCTGAAGTCCTCGGGCCCCCGGCTGGCATGAGGAGCTGAGTCAGGCGCCCTAGCAGGGCTCTTGGCTGGGAGGCCCTCAGTGTGGCCCTGCCCTGGGTTCTTGTCTCCCTCTGAGATGCTGAGCCCTGCCCGAACAGGGACAACGGTGGCTACTTCCCCTGAGTGTGGAGGCATTTTGGGCTTGGTTCTAGAGGCAGCAGTTGTAGCAGGCGTGAAGTGCTGGAGCTGGGAGTTGCTGCCACTTCCGCCTGCGGCGGTGGCAAGGGCTGGGACTGTGGCGGACTGCTGCAGAGGTACCAGCCTCTCCTCCTTTGGGGGAGCCAGTGAGAAGCGCCTGGTGTCTGGTGGCCGGCTGTGGGGCCCTGGGCCTTGACAGGAGCCATCAGCCTTGCCTGCCAGTGGGGTCCGCTCCCGCACAAAGCTGTGGGAGTTGGGGGGTGCGAGGCTCTGCAGGCTGTGGCTGCCTGTCTCTCTGCCCCCTGAGGCCTCAGAACCCCCCAGTTTCTGAGGGGATTCTTGTCTGCAGGCCTCTGGCCCGCTGGCCCGGAGAAGGTCGGCAGAGGCCAGGCTGTAGGCACGGCTCAGGGATGCACTCCGGCTGGTAGCGGGGTGGGAAGCGGGGGACACCGTGGCTTGCCGGGGTCTGCCCAGAGACAGGCTCTGGGGTGGCTGGACCTGTCTTGGGGAGGCTCCTGCTGGGACCTCTGCTTCAGCTGGTCTGAAGTTCGGCTTCACATAATGCCCTGGCTTTAGCTGCCTCCCCTCGGAGGTGCTGATGGCCATCTTGATGGTGGGAGCCACAAAGCTGGTGGGCATCTTGACTCCCTCTTTCCTGGCAGGAGGTCCTGGTGGGCCTCCGATGGCCGGGGGATCATTGGCCTTTCGGAAGTAATCACTGAGCAGGTCATCCCGACAGCAGGGAGTGTCCTATAGAGGAGAAAGAACAGAGGGTGGAAAGTGAGGCCCTGCAGGTCCTGGGAGCTTCCTTCCCCAGGGTGCACAGGGCTCCCACAGCCAGGACTGAAGTTTCCTGCCCCTGCCCAGTTCTCCAGAGCAAGGCCCCTAAAAAGGGTCAGAATGGTCAGGGGAAAGAACCCCAAGAGCCACTAAGGCGGCCTGCTAACTTTACAAATAAGGAAACAGGTCCAGAGAGGGAAGGGCTTGACCACAACTGTTTCAATCTGTTTCTTTTTTCCACCATGCAGAGCAGCTGCTAGAAAGCTACTGCTGTGACCTGGACATCAGAAGGCTTGGGAACATCAGGAGGACAAGGAAAGACCTGAAAAATCCTCACTGCACCCTGACCTTTCTCATGCTCTGTGAAAGGGAAGAGATAGATAGAGGGGGAGGGGTGCGGCCAGGAGCCAGAGGCAGAGGGCCCAGCAGGAACAGTGAGGCTGCACAGGAAGAAGAGTGCACCCGGACAGTCCAGGTGACAGACCCTTCCCATTAAGCTGCTGCCTCAGGCTCTGCTTCCCCTGCCCAAGGAGCAGGCGTCCTTTGCCACCACCCTGGAAGCCATGGTCTGACTCTGCTCAGCCCCTCCCAGCGTGGCAGAGGAGAGGCCAAGGGGAGCAGCCTCCTGAGGGTGATGGGGAGCGAGGTCACGCGGGTGAGGTCAGAGGCTGCCCATTGATGGAGTCTAGTCCTGGCCTGCCGTGACCAGTTGGGGTGTCTGAACCTGCCTGTGTTATTTGTTTGGAGCCTTCACATTTTCTAGTTCTTCATGAAAAAATGTAACACTGTGCTATGCAACACCAGAACTTCTTCCTACTTAGCTCAATTGGCCCCCCTTCTCCCCCACTCCCTGCCCTGGTCATTATCTGCTCTACTCACTTCTCCTACGACGCCAACTGTTGTGGTTTCTACAGACAAGTGAGACCATGCGGCATTTGGATCAGCAACACTCTCAAGTCTATGGTACCTTCAGGAGTCTGGCCACCAAGGAAGCCCCAGCATCATTAACCCTCAGAGAGCAGGGACATATGGGGGGCCCTGCTGTCACTTCTCCAGGTTGACAGGTATAGTCTGCCTCAGGAGCCTGCTTGGGGAGGGCAGTATCAGGGGATGTATAAGGGGGGACGAAGACCATATTATATGCTTCCTTTCCGTGGCAAATATGAGGTTTACAGGCAATGCCAACCTGCTTTCCCACAGGAGGCACCATGCACACAGCAGGTGTTCAGTAAATACCTACTCAGCAGCTACCGTACCATCTCTGTGTCGCCATGCCCTATCTGCATAGGCTGTAGTTTACTATGGGACCAGATAAAGTCCAGGTGTGTTTATTTAAAGAGAGAGCGATGGAAAGATGGAAGTATTAAAATGCATCATTGTCATCCCAACAAGGTGAAGACAGTGTACCCTGTCATTTGATAGCCCAGCAGCTCCTCTTACTGAACTCAGACAGAGCACATTCAGATGCAGAGGCAGCATACAAAGGTGACGCTGAGCTGCTCACAGGTAGCAAAGCAGGTCTGTCAGTGGGTGGACATGGGTGTGGCAAGCAGATCAGAGGTTAGCACCATGGGAGATGGGCCCAGCTCAGTGCCTGTTCCCCCAGTCTGTGAATTGAGATTTTTTTATTCCCAAATTGCTCAACAAAAAGTCGAGTCAAGCTGGGCGTGGAGGTGCACGCCTGTAAACTCCACACTCAGTAGGGTGAAGCCAGAGGATCACTGTGTGTCTGAGGCCATCCCAGGCTACACAGTGAATTCAGGACCCACATAAAATATACAGTGAGACCCTGTTGTTGACGTAACAAAGTAGTGTAGTTGAAAGATGGAGCCCTTACCCAGCATGCAGAGGACCTGGGATGAATTCCCAGAGCCACTTAGAAAAAAAGAGCAAGTGAATGGTCATTCTATGACATGGAAATCACATGAAACTCAAATGCTGGTGTCCATAACACAAATTTTACCGGACAGCGGCCAGTTCATTCACTTATATGTGGGCATTATCTACAGTGGTGGAGTTGAGTACTTGCAACAGAACTACAGAGTCCAGAAAGTCTAAAACATCTGCTCTCTGGCCTTCCAAAGGCCTTTCCAAGTTTGTCAACTCCTGCTGGAGAAGATGCAGGGTACGAGGCAGTCAGCGCTCTGCCACAAAACTTAGTGTGAGATTTGGACCTGCAAGTGAACTTCCGGTCACACCGTTCCCTTGGTGTGGGCATTGGTTTTGTGAGCTCACATTGCAGCCCCTGTAGTATGGGGACTGATGGTGATTTTCTGGCCCGCACCAAGACCTTATCACGCCGGCCCATCGCCGACTCCAGCCTTGAGTCAGGAGACGGGAGGCCTGCGGCGTCCCCCCTCCCCCATGCCCGGCCACTCACATGGGTCGGGGAGCTGCGGTTACTCTCCTCCAAGAACTCCTCCAAGGTGACCATCTCGCTGCTGGGGGAGGCTGAGCAGGGCCGCACCCCAGGGTGGGCTGTGGCTGTGGCCCTCTTTTGGGCAGCCTCCTGGGGGACAGGCCCATTCCGGGGTGGGGGGTACTCATGGCGGCTGAGGGCACTGCGTCCCAGGGCACTGGGGTCCCTGCTAGGGATCAGGTCTTCACTGCTGAAGCTCTCAGAACAGCCATGGAGCTGGTCAGAGGAACCTGGGCAGAGACGGGAGCACGCGTGTCAGTCCCAGCTCCCTCTCCTGCCACTGGTGGGCACCGTGCTGCCTCCCACTCTCTCAAAATCCAGGTCCCAGAACAGCCTACCCCAAACCCGGGGCTGCCGATTCCTTGGTGCTCTAGGACTTTTGGGGACCCTTTCAGTGCTTTACCTCGGACTTTAAACATGAACATGAGATGAAATTTAAATGTTAAGAAAGTTTTAGGCAGAATATCTATCCCCTGGGACTACTAATGGTTTCTCTTGGGTCACAAAATACAGAAGCTGTACGTAAAAAGTGTTTGTGCTGAGGTGCAGACTGCATGGAGTGCGCTCTGTGTAAAATACAGATGGCTTCATTAATCTGGGTGTCTTCCTTGCACTGGGGTCATACGAATCTCCTCTGCATCATCCGAACTTTGGTACCTGTGCTGCTGGAGTGAGCACTAAAGTCACAGGTTTGCCACCACTGTGCTAGGTGCTCTTCCAGGGGCCAGGTAGAAGCTAAGGAAAAACCTTTTTAAGAGATTACGGTCCCAGGGAAAGAGGGCATGTGACAGCACACATGTTCTTCCAAATACACAGGACTCATTCATGAAGACAGATCGTAACCTAAACCAAAAAACAAACTTAACCACATTTAAAAGAATCGAAGTCCTCTGTACTTGTTCTCTGACCACACTGGGAAGACACAACTGATCCTGTTTCTGGGCCAGGATAATGTAGCCCAGAGATCTGTCACTCATCCACGACCTCAGAGCAAGGAGCTGCAATGATCTGAAACCAAATCCCTTCAAACTCCCCGACCTGCACTTGAAGTCACACCATATGGCCTATGGATGCACCCTGATGCCTCTGTAAGTCTTGTTAATATAGTTTTTAATCTAAGAATAACACGAGCCCAGAGCCAAGCATCCGAGGAACTGTTTCAAGGACTCACAGGGGGCTGCCCTACCTTTGAGGCTCAGAGGCGAGCTGTTGCTGGATGTGTTTCTGCTGCTCTCCAAGCTGCTGGGCCGAGACACTGAAAAGAAATGATGATGTTTAACATGTGTAGCCAGGAACCATGCAGATCCCAGGGGAAAACACATGGAGCCAAAGTGACTCAACGCCTAAGTGAGGGTCGGTACTCTCAGGATGTAAGAACTGGGGTCCTCTGAATGCCCCCGGAGCAATTTAGTGACATCGACAAAATGCCAGGCCTGGCTTGTGGCAGGGTGTGGATGACCAGCAGCTTTGGATTATTTTTGGTACCAGGGATCAAACTCATGACCTCATGCTTGCCAGGCAGGCACTTACGCTGCTGAGCTAAATGCCTGGCTGATGAGCAGCTCTGGCTGTCAGTTTCCACTACATATAGAGCTGCAGGTTAAGACAACTCCAGGGCTGATCCCAAGAAACACAGGCTGCCGGTGATAGCTATTGAAGTAAAATACAACTTAATGCTTGTCGTGTTCAGTGTTTCATTGACTCTGCAGGCCTAAAGCCAGCGGTCTGACCATCTAGAGTTTGTAGTGTCTATGGGGTATCTCCTTCTGAAGGTGGTGGCTACTGTTAATCCCCCATTATCTTGTTTTAAAGTCCTGTATCATTTATTGTTTTGTTTTATGCTGTTTTGTCTTGATTTTATTATATCTGACGACATGGGCAGCTACTTCAAAGAACAAGAGGTATTATGGTAGCTATTTTGGATTTACTATTATCTTGTTTTGAAATCCTGTATTGCATTTTGTTTTTATTGCTTCTATTCTATTCTGTTTTGATTTTACCATGTCTATGGGTAGCTTTTTTGAAGACAACAAGAGGCATTATGCTGATTTCCTATTATCTTGTTTTGAAGCTCTGTATCACTTACACTGTTTTATTTTGCTTGGCTTTATTCTCTTTAAAATAAAAAATTATTAAATAATGAATAAATAAAAAAAAAATCTCCCCAAGCCCAGTACAGAAAGCAGAGCACGGACTACTCTGGGTAGACCAAGGGTGAAGGTGGGGGCACCCAAACTACCGCATGGAGCTTCCCAGAACATACGTGACCAGCCCCTTCTAAGACAGAGATGAGGGACTGTCCAGGGCGCTATGTGCACACATGTGTAATACCTGTCCAAACATGGGCCTGTGTGTGTGGAGGCATCCCTGCTAGTATCACAGGGAGGGGTGCTGGGACCCCAGCATGAAAAGGACCAGATGCTTCTCCTGGTTGTTTGCCATTCATCAGCTCCTTGTGTCATCTGCCTCAAATTCAGCTCTGCTCTAGAGGGAAAACTCGAGGCTCTGTGACAAGCATGGAGGGCACAAAGCCCTCCTGGCTACCACAGGCGCTGGCTGAGTGGGACTGCTCGGCGCTGGCCTGCTGTAGACCCCGGGGAAGCAGGTGCCACCCCTGCCAGGGCCCACAGACCTCTCATGGCTCATCTTCTACCTGCCTGCCTCAGTCACAGTGCCTTGTCCCGCTCAGCTGAGCCCCTGAGGGCCAAGGGCAGTGTTTCAGTCATCCTGTGAACCCCGGCCCAAGCAGGTGCTAGGTGGACCTGCCAGGGAGACAGCAGAAACACCAGACGCCTGTGCTGGGGGCTTTGGGGAGGAGCTGCTCAGGCTTCCCGGGTCTGCAGTGCTGATGGGCTCTGCAAACGGCAGGCGTCTAGAAAAGACTCTAAGCACATGGTGCGTAGGGATGAGCCAAGAAAGACTTGGTGCTCAGAGACTGAAACAGCAGTGAGTCCCCTCTGAGACAGGAAAATTGGGAATAAACAAGTGTGCATCACTCTGGAAAAAGGCAGTGTCACTATGAGGATGTGGTGATACAAATCCATGGCCCCCAAATGTCGAGGCCCTGCAAATCCCCTCCCTTCCCTCTTGTGATGAGAGAGGCTGGAGGCAGACACTCGGGAAAGGCCCCAGCCATGCGGTGAGATGCACCGAGCGAACACGGTGGCTTCATCCTGTCCTGTGGCCTCCACTTGGGGTAAGGACAGAAGGGTGACCGTGGGGCAATGATCTCAGTGCAAGGCCTGTGTTTACTCAAAGAAACTGTGTCTAATTTGCATGCATCAAATGTGAACATCTTCATACTCTGGCCCAGTGGGCAGAGGAGGAGATGACACTAGCGCCCATGCTTCCTGCCAGCACCTCTGATGTGCACCAAATCCAATGTAAGGAAAAACAAAAGCAAACTATTTAAGGATTATTTTCTTAGCTTTCTAGGGTTGCTTTTCAAAAACCAAAGGCTGGAGAGTATAGTTCTATAGAGTGCCTGCCAAGCATGTGTGAGCAAGTGGGTTCAATCCCTAGCATGAAGGAAGAGGAGGAGGGAGGGAAGGGGCTGGGAAAAGGGAGAAGCAGGAGGAGGAAGATGGGGAGGCGTAGGGGAGGCAGAGCCTGGAAGGCGAGGAAGAGGGAGCATCTCACTCAAAGCAACCTGTAAGTTTTGAGGAGGCCGGGGTCACTTAGTGCTTCCACTTCTGCAGAACTTTACAGTATTTTAATTCAAATGACGTATGCTCCTAATATTTCCTAAGACTTACTTCCTAGAGCTGCCAGGAGCAGATGAAACCTGAGAGGACAATGAGAGCGAACTTCTCGAAAGTGATATTCCCTGCATAGGGGAGGAGGGGTTAGAGCTGGGGTGTCAGAGCGCTCCCCAGCACTGGAGGGGTGTGAGCAGGACAATGCACTCAGGCCTCTGGACAGAAGAGCGAGCCAGGGGAGATCCTGAGAAAGTGCCACGGACGAAAACCCACCCTGGGACCCAAGCCTAAGTAAAGGATACTCGCGTGGCCACTCACCGTGCTGCCTGTGCGGGGCGCCCTCGGGCTCCAGGGACGGCTCGCAGAGGTTGTCATCTGAACTGTAGCCTGCAGTGGGAACACAGCGGAGGAGTCAGCTCTGACTCGGGCACCACTCACAGACGGCCCCGTCTGTGCTGCGTAGCCAGCAGTGACACTTGGGACAGCCCGAGTGGTGGCAATGTCCATCTCTCAAGAGATGGACAGCAGCGTGGACAGTGCCTTGGGGACCTGCCTGCTCCACCCCTCCCTTCATTTCCTAGCTCTCCTCACTCTTGACTCACTTGAGTTTTGAGTTTAATTTCCCCCGTGTGACAGCGGGGACCTAAAGATGAAGGTGAGCTCTGGCCTAGAGACCAGGTACAAGGAAGTGATGACACCTGAGGGGAGACGAGACCCAGCCCTCCAGGCGGCCCTGCACCCAGAGCTCCTAACCAGACAGACCCAGGAACCCACCCACCATTCCCACCACGGGCAAGAGGGCCTCCACTCTGACAATGACCATTGGAGTGTGAGGGTCCCGAGTGCAGGGACTTTGTCTATGTTGCCCTTTTGTTTTTGCCTGGTGGACCAATGCTGTGCATGTTCAAGGGTCCAGAGCTCAGTGGGTGCCTTTATTAGGAAAACCACCTTCCTCCTCTGGATGTCCAACACCCAGAGGCAGGGGTGCGGGCAGGGGCAGGGCAGGGGCAGAGGCAAGTCAGAAGCAGTCACCTCAACTCCTTTAGCTGTTTCCTTTATCTCTCAAATTACAGTTTATTTCCCACTTTGAGCATTATCTTTCCCTACTAATATTTAAATTTCCTGATCCACACCTTTACCCTGCTCTTTTTCTAGCATCCTGTTCTTGTTTCATGGGTACAGTAGCTTCTCTTATCTCTGCAGATGCTGGGCCTCTCTGTGCTTCATGACACTCCGGTTTACTCCAGGTGCCTTTGGCTTTGATTTTGATCGCACTGGGGTTGCATGGGCTTTGCCGGGCAAACACTGACTGAGCCACCCCACTAGAAACCTCTCCAGCTAAGAGATTACTCAGAAGGCATCTCATTCGTGTCTCAAGATGCAACCATGCACAGCCCTGGATGTCCTGGGAACCAAAACCCTGCAAATCCTTCCCTGACCATGTTCAGTGTGGGACACTGGGCCTCAACTGTGTCAGTGGACTTCCAGGCCAGACACCCTCTCTAGAGAAACCTCCTTTAGATTCCCTGGAGCCTCAGTGGGCTCGTGGGGCAGTATCCCGGTTTTAGCTCAAACCCTGGCGCTCAACTCCACTTCAGATCTCTTCTGGGGCCACCAACGCCCATCTGCTGTGGAGAGGGAGGATCTGAGCTTTCTCCAAGACACTGGGCCACCTGGTGGCTGATGTGTCCAGAGTCCTTGGCTGCTTTGCACAGCTGAGGTTTGAAGCTGCATCTGTGATACCCATGGCCATCATAGTGTGGCACCTGCCTGTCTCTGAACTGGGGTCCTTAGGAAGAATCAAGGCTCAAGGTACCCCTCCAGAGGGGCCCACACTCACCTTTGGTGCGACCTGGGTGCCGAGGGATGGGGGTGGAGCTGGAGGGAGGTGCCATGATCACTGAGGCCGAACAGGTCCGGGAGCCCAGCTCTGAGGGCCAGGACTTCATGGCTGGGTCAGTGGAGCCCTCTGTGTGGTCCAGGCTGCTTCCATGTGGGGACCCTCGCTTTGGTTTTAGATCCCCAGGGCCTGGGGCAGAAGAGAACACTGAAAAATGAGGCTGCAAAAGCTGTGTGTAGGCTGGGTGAGCACACGGGAGGCCCGAAAGCAGGCGTAGCAGGCACACGGACCACAGAAGCTGGGCACTGCCCCTCCCACCCCAGTGTAAACAGAGGGTCTCAGCTTAGTTCAATCCCACAAGGCCACTGTGGCTCTGGGGTAGGTCAGACCACCATCCTGTGGAGAACACAGGTTAAACCCAGCACGGGTAGGAGTCCAACTGCGGCCTCAGGGCACCACCCACCACCGCCAGACCCTCCCATCCCTACCTCCCCTCAAGGGCCCTGACAGCTCTACTTAGGACTGAGCCAAACCTGAGCCCCACACACTAAAGGAAGCCCCCCAGAGTTCCAGAAAGAAGTCTGCTGCCAACCTCTCAACTCTTTTCATCTTCTAAAATGAGAAGCCCGATCTCTGCATAGTGAGATGGACCACAGATGACATTTTTATCTCATATCCTAGGCAACAGTGTTAATTTTTCTACCAAGAATAAAAACTCTAAATTATATTTTAGAAAACTATTGAAGAAAAGGAAGTAGGGGCTGAGGATTTAGCTCAGTGGCATAAGCACCTGCCTGCTAAGCACAAGGTCATGAGTTCTATCCCCATTAAAAAAAAAAAAAAAAAAAAAAAAAGCAAATGGAAGGGAGGATGGGTACTTAAATACAAAATAAGAATGTGCTGAGCCTCCTAACAGGT
This sequence comes from Hydrochoerus hydrochaeris, assembly GCA_004027455.1. NCBI lineage: Eukaryota > Metazoa > Chordata > Mammalia > Rodentia > Hydrochaeridae > Hydrochoerus > Hydrochoerus hydrochaeris. The sequence continues at coordinate 55,524 of PVLA01004767.1, forward strand.
GACAAAGTATTTTTTGCCCAATGTCCCATGCCACATGCCCCAAAAGGGCCGTAAGTTTCAGGGAGACTTCAGCTCTTGCACAGACTGGCCTCTTGGCCTCTCAGAATCTGGGCTCATGGTGCCCAGATCTTGTGATGTGAAACCAAGGGAAAATTCAGATTTGTTCTGTTTAATTGAGACAGGGTCTCACTTGGTAGTGCAGGCTGGGCCCAAGCTCTCAACAATCCTCTGGCCTCAGCCTCCCAAGTGCTGGGATTATGGGTGTGTGCCACTAAACCCAGCTGGAAAATTTGGATTTTTGAAAAATAACCTTGATGAGAAGCAAGATTCAAGTCTAGGGGAATGAAGCGGGACAGGTCATCCCAGGGACAAGGCGGAGGTGAGGATGCGGAGAGGAGGTGGGAACGGGCAACAGGCAGCGTGAGCAGCAGGCAGACAACAGTGCGGCTTGACAGCATGCGAGGAGGACAGGGCTCTGGGGCCAGGCCCCAGGCAGCCCCTCATTCCCAAAGCGAGGGTCATGAGATGGAGCCGGCAGGATGTTAGCCAACTGCAGCACTTCCAGGGGTATGGGCTTATTTTTATGGTTTCTTGCTCTTATGGTGACATTTGTTTTCCTTTTACAGCAAAGTACTAACAATAACCTTTCCTTTTCACATCAACTTAACCGGAAACTTCAGGGGAAACAAGTAAGTAGCCACACAGATGGCATAAAAACAGGGCAAAACCAGGGCAGGATGGGAGTGGCTGGAGACAGACAGGAAAGACTCCAGCGGCGGTGGCCTCTGGCTGTGATCTGTATGCCAATGTTCTTTTTGTCCACTGCTGTTTTAGTCTCAGCATCCAAGATGTCACAGGAGCACAGCACAGCCACAGAACTTCATTCTGGCCTTGACTCTGGCTGGACAAAAATCAATCCAATTGCTCTATACACTTCAACAGAGCAGACACTCCTTCAAAGCACTGAGCCCCTCTGCCAAGGGCCTCGCTAGCAAGGCCCACACTCAGCATTCTCACACAGATGGGGGCACAGGGGCAGCGATTCTAACTTTAGCTGCTTAAGTGTAACTCAGAAGTCTTTAAAACCTCACTTGTTGTAGACTACATGTTTTAGGAAGCACAGCAACACAAACCACTTCTGCTCGACACACGGGCATGACAGAAGCCTGCAGGGGCAGGGGGCGCGGGGACACACAGTCACGCAACTTACTGAGCATGGACATCCCGGCCCCAGGACACAGGCGTGTATGTCCCAAGGGTCCCCTAAAACTGTGCTGCGCTGAAGAAGTAGTCCAGAGTGTGACAACTCTTCTATTTTGAACTCAGAATCCACGCTGGCTAATTTGGAACTCAGGTCAGGAGGAAGGGTCCACTAGAGGCCATGCAGCCATTAGGTACTGACTTGGTCTGAATTTCAGAAATGGAGGAGGACAACATGGTGCAGACACATGGTAAAGGAAGGGATTAGAAATCTCCAATGTCTGAGAAAGAGACAGGCTCGTTAGGAGAGGACGGGATGTCGGAGGAAGACCAGAACCGCAGGCGTTTAGACAGAGTCGGGTGGGCCGTTGGAGACTTGTCCTTGTCCTTGGTTTTGCTTCTCAAAAAGGGACTCTTTTTGTGTTGAGCTGCTAAATTGTTATCACCCGGATAACCCGAAAGAGGAAGGAAGGGAAAAAAAAAAGGAAATTAATGATAATCACAAATGAATCTAAAGTAGCAAAATGCACTAAGGAAAGTAGTATTGTCGACCTCAGGTTCCAAGCTCAGACTCGAGCTGGGCACTCAGCGAGTCCCTCACGTTCTGACTCAATTTAGTTAATTCAGTGGCCCCTATACCAAGGTACTCACTCAGCACATGAGGAGAGTTTTCACTGCACCTAAGGAGCCAATGGGTTAGATGATTTTTCAGTTTCAAGGTATTAGGTCATAAAATAAGAATGCCTATTAAATCAGGAGCCGGCTTCTCTCACTCATCCACATTCACGACAGGGTCCCTGGCAACACATCTTAGACTACTCCTGTCCCCTGCAAACTCTTTAGAAACCCTCACAACACACCTCCAGCCTGTCATCACAGCAGTCCACCTGGGGTAGTCACAAATCACCTGTGCATCTCCAAAATCACCTCTTTTGGCAGGAGGACCCTAGACGTAATAAAACACCTTTTTCATCCCCACAACTCCTTAATGCCAGGAAGAGTTGCTATTTCCTTTTAGTTCTTTTCCACTCCTGGTCCTTTAAACACATAATATTCACACAGCAGACGGCTATTCCAATGTCCTAAACACATTTTAGCAGTAACCAACCTAATTTTTTTTTTTTTTTTTTTTGGTGGTGGTACTGGGAAAATGAACCCATAAAGGAACATGCTTTATTGTTTTTTTAATTTTTACTTTGAGACAGTGTCTTGCTAACTTGCTCAGGGTGACAGTGAATTTTTAATCTTGCTTTGGATTGTTGAAGAGCTGGGATTACTGGTGTGCACCACCACCCTAAGGGACACTGGATTTCAGAATCTCTATTTCTTTCTCCAGAGCACCACCTGGTGGCCATGGTCCACAGCACAGAATAAAGGACAATTCATGCCATGAAGCAGCCTGTTGGTGACCCTCATCACCAGCTCAGACAGCAGCAGGAGCCGCTGGGCGTCTTTGGGAACCAAAGAACTGCAGGCAGCACAAACTCAGCTGATGTGTTCAGCTCCCTCTTACTGCAAGCGTTTAACCCAGTCAGGTTTACTTTCTTGGCTTTAAAAATGGACAGCAGCAGGGTCTGGTGGCGTAAGCTTGTAATCTCAGCACTCTGAGAGCCTGGGGCTGGAGGGATCACAAGCCCAGCCTAGGAAATTCAGCGACTTAGTGAGGTGCTATCTAAAAATTTAAAAAACTAAAAAAGGGCTGGGGATACAGCTCAGTGCAATGAAGGCTCTGGGTTCAATCCCCAGTACCAATACACCTAAACAACTGTGTGTGTGTGTGGTGGGGGTAATGATGCCTACCGCAGAGAGCAGCTAGGATTAAATGGGACAGAGACAGCGCTCGAGCCATGTACCTGCTCCAGGCAACTATTACTGACCTACTGATTCATGGACTGGTTCAACTGTGTGGACCAAGCAAGCATTTTTTGTCTGAAAAATTTCCCACTCCATCAGACTGATTATAGTTAGTTAATTAAATGTAGAAATAATACAGTTGTGATGATAAATGTCAAAATTCAAGGGATAGCTGGGTGTGGTGGCACATGCCTCCGATCCCAGCACTGAAGAGGCTGAGGCAGGAGGATTGCTCCAAGTTTGAGGTCAGCCTGAACTGTATAATGAAATCCTGTCTCAAAAAACAAAAACCTCGAGCGATAGCCAGCATGGGTATGAGGCACGACAGGCTCCCAGGTGCCATTTATTGCAGAGCTCTACCACTCTCGTCCTGGTCCAGAAGACAACTGAGCATCCGTCCCCAAACCAGGTGCGTGTGTGTGGCACAGGGGTACTTGTAGTGCATATCACCCTAAAAGACTTGGGCACCTGTCAACTCGGAGCACTTGCCATGGGTCCTCAGGGCTCAACCACCAGCCCAAGAACACCAGGCTCCCTAACAGGATCTCCACAAAGTCCTGGTGTCTTCTGCAAAGATTTTAATCACTCAGGGACCAGGCCTGGCGGATGTAATCTAAAAACCACTTCAGAATAAACTTGAAATTTTCAGAGCTGACGGGAACCTGTGTTTACTAGAGTTCAAGGCCCAGGTTTTCCATATCTAACAAATCTGCTATCAGGGCACGGTGTCTAGTGTCTTACCAGAGTCACCACAGGCCAGGGAGTCACTGTGATGGCACGGTCACTGGCAGCAACGATCTATATTGCACTACTGTTTGCCAGTCATTTTCCTCTAGTGCTATAAAGTAATTGCAGATTATCTGACATCTGAGCACTGATAAAATACAGGACACAGAACTAGAAATCCCGCTCATATTTTAGAACCCCTGGCATGCTCCGAATGACAGTTCTGAAGGAAGACAGACACTGTGTCCCACGACCATTGTGACTTAAGGATAGGTGTGGCTGGAAAAGGAACCTAGCCTACCTTTCAGAGGATAAAGCATGAGAACCGCCCAGGACCTCCTGAAGCCCTTGGATCGGTGAGAAGCATGTCAAACACCTCTATAGAAAACTGCTTTGTAGAGCAAACAACTGACACAGCTGAGGGACACCCCCCCAAAACAAATATACTACTTCACTTGTCTCTATACGGCCTGCTTAAATAGAGTTATGGGTATTCAGATACCTGCCCGTCTGTGCAATGAACCCCGCTCCTTGATCCAAGTGTTCTATGGGATGACACTGCCCTAACAGGGACCCAGATTTCTGGTTTCTACCTGGTTCCTGGCAAGCACAGGTAGAAGGTGCACACCTCTCGCAACTGCACGCTGGCCGTGCACACCCCTTCCTGAGCCCGACCACAGGCGGGCAGAGCTGGCCTACCTTTCCCCGAAGGCCCATTATGGGTATCACGCTCTTCGGCGCCGTTTGAGGCCAGTGCGGGGTTGCTGGGGTTCTCCGGCTGCACCCGGAGAGACTGAGGGGCTGATGCTGAGGCAGGGTCTGAGCACTCAGGCTGCCAGGGAGGGCTGTCCGCAGTTGACTTTACTCGTTCTCTGGAACCCTCTTTCTTTGGTTTGATGAATTTCACTAAGGCTTTGGCTCCAATCCAGTGGTTTTTCCTAGTTAGGAGGAGATTTTTAAGAACTACAACAACACTCCCACCCCACTGGGTTCCCTAAAGTGCATGGGATTATTATTATCAGTCTGTGAGGTATGGCCCTTAACCTGGGATTCAGAATGGCGGTGCCGAGCTGGGGCATGGTTCAGTGGTGAAGCACTGGCCAAGCCTGTGAGGGCCTGGAGTGCAGTCCCCAGCACATTAAAAACAAACAAACAAACAAACAAACAAACAAACAGGATGGCAACATCCATGAACACTGCCATGATCATTTTGGGAGCTCAGGAGGTAAAGGCGAATCCTTAGGTATAGGTTGGGTGGTAGTGGAAGAAATCCCAACTAGTGTCCATAGAAAGAACTTCAAGGCAGGTGTGGTGGCGCAGGCCTGTAATCCCAGCGCTCTAGGAGTTTGAAGCAGAAGGATAACAAGTTCAAGTTCCACCTGAGTAAGCTAGTGAGACCCTGTTTCAAATTTTTAAAAATACATTACAAGGGTGGGGCTACAGCTCAATGTAAAGACCCTGGATTCGATCTCCAGTCCTGGAGCAGGGACAGGGACAGGGACCTCACATGAAACGGGCAATTATTGTGTGACATGAAGGCAAGGTGGCTGTACTAAGACAGTTGATGATTTTTCTGTCCAAAAGTCAACTTCTGAAATACTTTCTGCTAAAGTTAGCAAATGAAATAAGCCAGCAACCACTGACCCTTCCCTGGCACTGAGAAATCTGGACCGTGGGCAGAGGGCAGAGGGGAGTGGGCTATTTGAATTGGGTCATTTGTGTTTAGAGAGTGAGTGGCAAAGCTCTGCAGGCAGCACCAAGCTGCCTGGGCCCCCACCCTGCCTCACAGTTCCCTGTTCATTCCAGTGACCCAAATCCCCACCTCAGCTCCAATTTCTCGGTCAGATGTGAAGAGTGGGACTGAGGGATTCTGGGTGATTTCAACTTCAAGGCCCAGCTGGCTGAGCGAGGACTCCTGAGGCCCTGCATCAGGATGGAGGCCAGCACTTCCAGGGCCTGCTGGCCAGGGAAGCAGAGACTGTGTGGGGCCACCTGGGGGTCAGGGTGTAAGGACTGCAGCGCTGGGCCTGGTGCTCCACCTGACGCTTCCAACACAGGAACGTGGCTGTCCTGCATCTTAACGCGAAACCTGACAAGGGCCATGTGCCATCAGGCTTCAGCGGCTCTGAGACCTCACTCTGCCTCTTAAAAGGGCTCACAGTTACATGAAGTCTGTGTCTCATCTAGGTCGGCCACCATTTGCCACCCTTTGCCATGGGACAAGGTCGGAGCACAGAGCTGGCCAGCACGGTATAGAGATGGGGCCTGCACATGGGCAGGGGCTGCTGCCTTGCCTCAAGGAAAAGCCCGCTGTGCATGCCATCTTTATGTCCTAGAACCTTAAATCAACTCACTTCTTTGGAGCAGGATCATAGAATTTGTACTGATCCATGATTTTCTCTTCCAATTTTTCCTTATGTCTCCGTAAGGCATTTAATTTGTCTCTGTGAACAAAAGAAAAGAAAAGCTCTCAGTCAAAGTTTTAAACAAATCTGCTCACCGGCCCAATCCGAAGCAGAGGTCTGTGTTATCCTGGGATTCAAACCAGGGGTGCTCGTCACCACATTGGTCACTGAGTCTGAAACAGATGAACAGAAGCATCTGCCTCGGATCTGGGGAACCCTGTGACCCAGAGACCACCGAGGATCTAGCTGTTCAGCAAGGGCAGAACCCAAGTTTGGACCTATTCCACACTGGGCAGCTACCAACACCTCGACAGGAGCAAACTCTATAGTTCCCCAGGACCAGGCAGGAACGGGGAGCAAAGCCAGTGTGGGGAGGCCAGAGAGAGTGGTGGGGTCATTGTTGCCCCAAGAGAACAGACGCAAGTTAGAGGACACAGGCTAGGGGAGCAGACCTGATTTCTAAATGTCAGACAGCTGTTTTGATTTTCAAACCAAGGGACCAGACATACCTCATTTATTTATTTGTTTGTTTATTTATTTATTTATTTATGGGAATCGAACTCATGACCTCATGCTTGCCTGGCAGGCGCTTAAGCCACTGAACTAATCCCCAGCCCTAGAGATACCTCTTGAACCCTAGCCTGTCACAGGGTATTTCTGCTCCCCAGGGAGTCTGGAGTGCTTCTGTTAAGACTCCAGAAGCCTCCTGTATGATTGATCAGACAGCTCAGAGCCCTGGTTTGCTCTATTGAAAACAACGCCTGGAGGAGGTCACTGCTCTACCAAGGCCCTTCATGTCTGAAGCTACTGAGGTCCTGGCTAAGCCAAGGGCTGTCCCAAGACCTTGCTGTGAGGTTGCACCCTGGGCAAAGGGACACGGTGTAGCCCTGACCACCAGCTGCACTCTTCCCAGGTCTGCTCCGTGTCTGTGCTTTGTCCCCGTCTTCTCAGCCAGGTTTCCTGGCCTCTGTGGTGCTGCTTTTGCAGCTGGGTTTGGTGCCACATATGCACCAGGCCCTCAGCAGTCCTAGGAAGGGCGCCAACCCACTGGCCTGACGCAGACGCTCTCTAATGCAAAAGCGTCACCCAGTAATCTGCCTGGGACCAGGCTCCTGCATCTTCCAGTCAGCACCTGCCCTCTCCCTGCTGGCAAGTCCACCTCATGGGTTACAGAGGGCCAGCTTCGAGCAACTGTCATTTCTGCCCCCCAAATTATAGTGTGGGTTCACACACAAACCACCCCTCGATAGGTGGGGACGAACAGATAGACAGGCAGTCCAGGAGGGCGCATCGTGACATCAGAGGGAGTGGGGACAGCAGCTGGGGATTCACAGTGACTATGTCTCTTCTTGCCCTCGCCACACTCGTGCCAGCACTCCCTGTCCTTCACAGGGAGGGACAGAAGGGTCACAATAGCACGGAGGGGTCAAACCACCCTGGATTCTGGAGATACAGCCTGGATTACTATGCTTCCAATACCAGGGTTCTTCCTCTTGTCCTCCACTTCTGGAAACGTCTTAGGTCTCCTAGACTCACATCCCTTTCCCAGGGACTCCAAGGTTTTCAGCTGGGTGGGGAAGCCCTCCATAGCTGAGCACCACCCTTTTCAGCCTCATCTCCCCATGCCCCAAAGAGTCCCTGCCATGCACGCTCATGCCTATCACCCCTCCTGCTCCTGCACTGCAGGGCCTGCACCAAGGTTCACACTTCCTGATCACTGGCCAATGTGGGACAAGCAGAGTACATTCAACCCACCCCCCACAATTCTGAAGCCTCTCCCTGGGAGATAAGGCATCTGTTTGGTCTTGGCATCACTTACAAATGTGAACGTCAAAAGCCAAGGAAGCTTCCTGTGGTGAACGGTGTCTTAGACAAAGCCCACACAAGCTGAGTTCCACCACTCCAGGACTCTAGAAGACTCCAGGCAACTCTTATGTTAGTAACACAGTCCGTCTGCCACACTGGGGACCCTAGTGGACCTGAATGTCACTGGCTGGGCAGGGGAAGCCGGGACCTCAAGATCTGCTGGCTGGCCTGCCGTGAGGGTGGGGACAGCAGTCCGGGACACCCCCCACCTGCCACGCCCCTTACATGTACTGCTTCTGCTCCTCATGGGACTGTTCCTTGTTCTCCAGGTTCTGCTCTAGGAGCATCTGGTTCTGTTGGCTCAGCAGCTGGATCTGGCTCAGCAGGTGATGATTCTCCTCCTCCAAGTTCCCCTTGAGGCGGGAGAGCAGCTGAAACACAGACCCACATTAGCTCAGGCACCACGCGACTCCATGATTCCAGAAGGAAAAAGGCAAATGTGCACAGTGGGCATCACAGTACCGTCTGCACTCATGGACTCTCAGGAAGCTCCACAGAGCCCACAACCTGCCCAGGTGCCCTCTGCCACGGCACTGTCCAATACAGACAGAGGCTGCTGAGCACTGATAGCGCAGTGGGTCCACACGGATACATGCTCTACTGGAGACAGGCAGCAGAGGCTGAATGTTCAACAGAGGAAAGACAAAATTTCACCTGAGAGCAGTGGCATGTGCCTGGACCTGGGAGGAGCTAATGGGAGACTGAGGCAGGTCATCAAGGTCAACCTGGGCAATGCGGCAAGACCCTCGTTACATAAAAAATTTTAATTTCATTTTGTAAAGTTTTTTTTTTTTTTTAAAACATGATTACAAAAAAAAATGTTAAATTGCATATGGGCCTACCTTCTGCTCCAACTAAGATGGCTTTAAGACAGGTGGTGCACTTTTTCTGTCCAGAGGCCCAAAGTGACAATTCCAGGCTTTTCAAGCCATCCTGTGTCTGTCACAGCTCACTACTCAGCTCTGCCCTGCTAGCACAGAGGCAGCTATTGGCAACATGAGAACCCACAGGTCTTGCTCTGATTCGACAAAACTTTACATATAGATGCTAATGTTTTAGTTTCATATAATTTTTTATTCAACCAGAGAATATTATTGTTCGATTTTTCTGCCCATTAGAAAAATGTTAAGAACCATCTTAGTTTGTGGGCCGCACGGTAACAGTAGCAGGCAGAATCTGGCCTGTGGACTGAAGTTTACCAACTTCTGTTCTAGAATATTCCCGAGGTGTATAGCGAAGTCGCAGGCTTTGGATGTAGAGACTGGGTCCAGTTCACTATTGCAAGGGACAAGGATGGAGACCCCAGCTCCCGAAGTCACCATGAGGATTAAGTGAGATGACACAGACAAGCATACAGCAAAAGGCCCAATGTACCCCAAGTGGAAAGCAGCTGCAGCTCCGGCCTCTGCACCGTTACCATGAACAGGGAAGCAAAGGTTCCACCTGCCCGGAGTAGTACTACTGCTTACTCAGGTGCACTCGACCAGCAGAGGAGGAAGGGAAAAGCAGGGCAGACTGTGACTGGTCATGGCCTCACTAAAGCACTTCCGGATCACCGCTGCAATGGCATTGGGCAGTGCAGACACCACCCGTCCCAGAGATTCTGTGTTGGCCCTGTGAAGACCTGACCTGGCTGCAGCCCTGGGGACCTTGTGCACTGGGCCTCGCTGTGGGTGAGTTCTGATCCTAGGGCAGGCAGGGCCATCCCAGTGATGATGTGATAACTGTGTGTCCACTTCATTAGGCCCTGGCAACAAACCAACCTGACTTAACAACCTGTGGGTGACTCAGGAGAGGCGAGGGGCCAGGTCTGCCCTGCCCTCACTACATTCGCTCTGCGAAAGCCAGAGCTGTGTCCCCTAAATCATGTACAGAAGCCCTGACCCCCAGGCACTCAGAGCATGACTGTATTTGGTGGTGGAGATTATGAGGCTGGATGTGAAGGCAGGGACGGACATTCGGAGAGGGCAGGTGTCTCTCTGGACCCAAGGAAAAGGACCACAGACTACACAGAGGAAATTAACACAGGGGTGAGGACACACGGGAAGGTGGCCACCTGCCAGCCAGGGCGAGAGCCTGGGGAACTCCCAGCCCCAGAACTGTGAAAAATAAACGTCTATTTTCTAAGCTGTCCCCGAGCTGTGGCATTTTGTTATGACGGCCCAGGCAGATGAAGGCAGCTCCCGCCTGCAGCCTGTGTGGGGCTGGCCCGTGCTAGACCCAGAGTTTCACTGCCCTCCTCCCTACCATCCGCCAACCCTGCTCTGACTGCATCACACAGGTTCTGCCACAGCCCACACCCCAGCCTGCAAACCAGCCGTTCTCATGCCCACACCTGGCCAGTTCTACTCTGGTACAAACATAACCTTTTCCCGCATGCAGCCTGACACAGTTTCCTCAAATGCACTGCATACCCATGTTGACAGCAGTACAATTCAAAATAGCAGCTGGTAGTCTATCGGCAAATAAATGGATACAGAAAATGTGGTTTTTATAAACAATGAAGTACTACTCTGCCATAAAGAAACTTTGAGTCATCTGTAGGAAAATAAATGTACCTTCAGATCATAATGTTAAGTGAAGTAAATCAGAAACAAGCTTTCCTATTGCAGTTTCTCTTATATGAGAAACCCAATATATAAATAAACTATAAATGACAAACAGGAAAAAGAGAAAAAGTTATTGCAAGCCAGCCTGAACAATGTATTTAAATGAACCTTGATTTAGCAGAATACTCTTATGTATTTTATACTTTTAGGGCCTGTTGGTCTGTATTTATAACTACCCTGAGGATTGCTGGCCAAAAAAAAAAGTTCTTAAAAAAGGAGTAGAAAAGGGAAATAAAAAAAAGAATATATCATGTATCAATTTTCCACGAGTGTAACCATTATGTACTGCAAACATGTACTGATTAAAGTAAAAAGTGAAAGAGTCTCAGTGTCCTGCAGAGTGACAGTACAGCGCTGGGCTTTGGTCTCCTTCTTCGTTTTGTCTTCCAGCACCAGCCCAGGGTTGAAGGACAGGGCTTCTGAGCAGACCTAGCCCCAGGACCACATGCCGTCCCTGAGGCTGTCTTGGGGGAGTATGGGGATCCCCATTTCCCAGGCCTGTGTACCTTGGTCCATCTCAGATCCCTTCCACCAAGAGGGCTCTGCTGCCTGCAGTGGCCATTTCCACCTAGTGCATCAGAAAGGACAGCTCCGGATGCCATGGATCTGAATGAGTTTTGTCCTCAATGCCCCAGGATCCTGAGCCCATCAGCCAAACTCCAAGACGGGGCAAATTTAAGCCACTTCTCTAGAACGGTGTGGCCACTGAAATGATGGGATCCGGAAACACAGCATGGACACAAGCAGAGGACGGACAGAAACACTGTCCCCACCAGGATGTCTGACACATTCTTACCAAAGTGGTATCTGTCCCAGTGTCCAGTGCCTCGGGGCCACCCACACATCCTCCTGGAGCAAAACTCCTGTGGGGCTCCACTGTCATCCCCTGAGCTCCTGAGTGCACCAAGACCTGACCTGCCCAGCCAGGGCCTCACCTCACAGTGGTTGTCCATCTTGGTCAGCGAGATGTCCATGGCCTGGTGCTGCTCCTTTAGCTCGTCAAAGCGCGCCTGCCAGCGGTTCAGCTCCAGCTGTGAGGTGTTCAGCGAGGTTTTCAGCTCCTTGGTGTGGGCGTGCAGCTCCTCACACTCCCCCTGCAGCTGCTGGTGCAGGAAACTGACCCTACGGAGTGGACAGCCACATGGGGAAGGGGCTGAAGCACGTCCCAAAGAGGGACTGCTCTGCTGAAGCTCTGGCGGAACCAGGATGTGCAACCTCAGGGAAAGCCACAGCCTCTCCGGGCCTCCGGGTTCTTTATGCGTAAGATTAGAGGATTAAATGAAATGGCTGGTTTTCAAACTGTTCTTTGGGGTTCTATTAGGGTACCCTCTGCTGCTACCACACTGGGCCTGGAGGGAAACTGACTGGGCAGGCTCAGACATCAGCTTCAGCCACGCATTTTGATAGCTTAGCCCTTCTACATTTTGACTTTGGCACCTCACATACATGGGAAAAAGGATTCTGCTGTCAAGAAAACAACAACAAAAACCCCTGTGAGCCGAACAAGTCTGTCTATGCCTAGCAGCATTCCCAAGTCCACACACCTAATTTCAACTCATTAGGATAAACAGGATGAGATGGCAGGGTATTCTGTAAATCCACTAACCATCATCATAATAACCATCATCATAATTAGCCAGGGAGGGTCTCAGGAATCAACCAGAAAGGTCAATTACTGGGGGCTCATACACTAGATAGGATATGTGTGTCTTGCTTGGTGTACAATTTTATTTTTTCAAAAACTAGTAGACCACATTTAAAAATTTGGATGTTTCACATCAACACACAGATATCCTGCTTCTTGGAGAACATGAACTAGAGGACGATGGCCAGCCCAGGTCACGCTGCAGTCACCTTTCTCCATGGCATGGACTCTCCAGCCCAAGGTCTGTGTATTTCGCCCCTATGCTTTCCCTGCAGGCACCTGAGCGGGTAACCCCCAGCACATTAACTCAAGGATGCAGAGGAAACAGAACTTTATATCATAGTCTTCAGGAGTCTGGAAGGAGCTAGGGCCAGGATCCAACCATGACTCTGCCATTAACTAACTAGAGGCATTAACTTTGAACACGTTACTTGATCTCCCCAACTCTGTTCTCTCAGTGTTAGGAAAAAAAAAAAAAAAAAAAGGAGGGGGAATAACAGTACAACCTATTCTCAATATGTGCATTAGCTCTGTTCTACCCTGGCAAACAGTGAAGTAGTAAATACTGCACCACTGCTATGAGGGAAAACACGTTAGGTTTCCGAGAGCCTCTGGCTGCAGCATTCTTGTTTTGTGTGTGTTTTTGTTTAAATGAACCTTATATAACAATGTACTTGTAGCCAGCAGTGCTCTAGCTCCGGCGCAGGCGAAACTCACCTACCACACACTTTCTCCAGGGGACATCACGGCCTTTCACACTAACAACACTAGACAACACCTCAGCACCACGCCTGGGGCCCAAAGCACACAACACAAAACACACGGTGCTCATCACATTTCGAAAAGGATTTCAGTTTGCAGTAGCAGCTGAATAGGAAGTCAGTCCCTCAGCTGGCGACAGGGAAGTCTGGGGACTCATTTGGTGGACTCTGTGCATGTTCCCAGAGGCCCCAAAGGTATGCACTTCAGTGCTACAAATAAATGCTAGCAAGCAGGAAAATTCACAAATATGGAATCTGTGAATAAGGAGGGTCAGAAGCACTTCCGTGACAGTGCTGTGGGCTTAATTCAGGTCAATGATGGAGACATCCATGCTGGACAGCCATCATCACACGGGGGAGCTAAGAACCACCACACTTGGACACGAGATATTCCCATGGTCACCCAAGTCCTTCCACTCAGCTGTCATATGGGGCTACTCCAGCCCCGCCCCTGGCCAATTGTCAACAAGACAGGCACACAGTGGCTGGGGAACTCACAGGGCTGTGCCCTGGTGGACAGCAGTGCCACCGGCACTCACCTGTCCAGCTCTGCCCGCAGCCTTTGGTTCTCGCCCATGGCGACAGCGTTCGTCCTCTGCTCCTGCTGCAGCGCCTCCCGCTCGGCAGTCAGCACCTTCTCCAGCTCGTCCAGCTCTGCTCTGTGTTTCAGCATGTCACCGTGCCTGTTGGAAGGAGACACTGGTGGGTGTCGGGCATGGGTTCTTGTGTAGGTAACTGAGAGCTGAAAGACACCGATAAGGCTTCCAGGATCAAGGGGTTTCTCTGCAGAAGGAAGGGGATGTGGCAGAGTGCAGATGGAAAACACAGGACAGCAAAAGGTGGACAAGAGCTGCAGGAGAGGCTGGACCAACACCCAGCTCCGGGCCCGGAATCTTCTTCCTCCTCCCATCTGACACATCCTTGGGTCCTTTCCCTATCAAGGCTACTCCTCACCCGAGAATAGGGCTACACTGAACTCTATGTCCTCTTTTGGGAATCACAAGTAAGTTACTGGTGGTTCACTGAGCATAAACAGATCTAAAGGAAACCACAAAACAGCCCAATTCCACTGTGTGTAACAGCTAATCCCTCCTCAGTACCCTCCCTGCTTCCCTGGGAGCCCTACTCTGCTTGTTCCTAGCCTGGTCCTCCCATGGTCCGAGGAGTGCAGGAGCTACCTAACCTTCGCTGCTGCCCCCAGCCACAGCCCTTACCCTTTCTTTCCCCTCCCATCCCATCTGAATTTTCTGTGCACTCAATCCTTGCAGGCTGCATAGCAGCCTGTGGGGGGCAGCAGAGCACAAGGCTGGAGTCCCTGAGATACCTACCAGTGCCCTGCCTCCCCTGGGCTCGGAACCTTCTGTGCTCCTGGTGGACAGAGGCTGCCCCAAGCACAGTGCTGAGATTTGAGGCTGGCCTGGCTTTCAGAGTAGGACTTTTCTCATCCAAGCTAATGACTCTGGAAGAATTATTCAAGTTTGACAAATACAGACCCTGGGCTGACCATGAAGGTTCCCCATCTCCTGCTCCTTTCTTGTGATGTCTTAGAAAAGCACGACTTAAACCATTTGTTCACTACCTACCTGCACAGCAGACTCAGCAGTCTTGCTCACCCTACTCCCTGGCACAACATATGATAAACACCTAGAAGGATGAGGGAGTGAGTCTGTCCAATCCAAGTGCTGGAGGAGTGTGTGCACGGCCTTCATCCCTGTGCAGCAGGTCCCTGCGCCCCAGACCCACAACCACTGGTGCAACACAGTAACCAGGGGGTGCTGACCCAGGCATGCGACCACAGGGAAAGGACGAGAACTCTACCTCCAGGGCCAGTCCCAACATCACCTGCAGAAGGCCCCTGCCCCATCACTGAGAACACCAGAAGATGCCATTATAACGGACTCTCCTGGGACACCAGGGCTATGACATGTGCCTGCATGTCTCATGCTTGACTCAAATGCTGTGTGAACACTGCCTGTCCCACTTTATTAACCAGCACATAGAAGACATTACCTACACACAGGAGGGGGAAGATGAAGGTTTAAGGGGAAGACAATGCACGTTTTGGTGAGAGGAATCGAATCTTACAGGGGTTGAGGCGTTGGCAGCCCTGAAGGGAGATAAGGGGGATAAAGAGAGACAAGAGCTCCAGAAGGAGGCAAAGAGGACACATTTGGCGAGTAAATCAACCAATGGCATCACTACCCTCTTTACCACAGCATCACCAATGCCCACTTGAGGTTTTCGTGGCTCAAAGACATTAATGAGGCCCTACAGTTGAAGCTCCTTGCAGTCAGCTGCTGCTACCTGAAAGGCCCAAAGTGTACCCAGACGACCTGTTGAGGGTGACTCAAGGGAAGTGCTGTCAATGAATGGGCCTGTTACAAGCATAGGAAGTGAAGTGGGTAATCTGGCTTCTCTTTAAAGGAGCCTGTGCCTCTTACACACCTGACTCTATATATCACATCTCCAGAAGCCTCCAGAGAGGGCATTTTGTCCTACCCATTCTGCATCTTGCTGTACTTGTCCAGGGCCCTGGCACCACCGGAAACATGCTTGGACCAGAAGTTCAGCAGATGGTAGCTGACTTGGTGACATTACACCCAGGGCTTAGGAAGGCCAAGAGTGCAAAGGTGAGGCCTGCATTTTTTCTTTTCTCTCTCTTTTTTTTTTTGGTACCGGAGATCAAACTCACGACCTTGCGCTTGCCAGGCAGGCACTTAAACCCCTGAGCTAAATCCCCGGCCCAGCCTGCATTATTTCACTGTATGCAAATTTCACCTAACCCCTCCCAAAATAAAAGATGTGCGGGGGGGAAGCAAGAGGTAGAGATGAAGGGAGAACCGGTATCACACAGCTAAACGAGGGAGGTGGGTTACAGGATTCACGACACAATTCTGCCTATTTTCTATGTACTCAGAAGTTTTCATAATTAAAGGGTTTGTTTTTTGTTTTTGTTTTTTAAGGCAAACCACCTGGCCAGATGCTGCTACGGAAGAAAAGGCCTGCAGAGTCGGGTCAGCCGCGCCTGCACACCGGACCATGGGCTGGGAGAGGAAAGGGCAGGAAGGAGAGAATCTTTAGGAGAACAGGGTTTCCGGTGCTCTGCAGGCTGCCCAGAGCTTGGAACAGCTGCAGCACCTTTTCTTTCCTTGGGCTTCCCGGCCCTGGCACTCAGGACCCAGCTGCACAAACTTAAACTGCTCCAAGTGACATTTGATTTCCTCCCATTACTCTGACAATGGGAAGTGGCCAGCCAAGAGGAGACACGGGAGAGGGATGGAGTGGAACATGGGCCCGGAGAAAACCCCGGCCTAGGGGAGCCTGCAGAGTCCCTGCACTGCATTCACTGGTCGGCACCCCACCACGCCCCAGCAGGGTCCCCTGTCCCATCCCTGCGCGCAAGGCCCCACCTGTCTCTGAGCTCCTTGTGCTCCAGCTCCAGGCTGCGGTGCAGCGTCTTCAGGCAGCTGTGCTGGCGGATGAGGGCCTCGTACTCCGAGGACTGGCGCTCGTGCAGGGCGCTCAGGTGCTCGTGGTCCTGGAGCAGGGCTTCATAGGCGGCTGCCAGCTGCTCCTGATGCCTCTGCAGGCCTTCGTGCTCCGACTCCTTGGCCGCGTGCTGGCTCTGCAGCAGCGAGTACTGTGCGGCCAGCGCGGCACTCTGGGAGCTCAGTGTGGAGTTCTCTACCTGAGGGTAGAGAACAGAGCCCCACTGAGGGTCACACAGGAACCATCAGGGAGCAGAGCCCCACTGAGGGTCACACAGGAACCATCAGGGAGCAGAGCCCCACTGAGGGTCACACAGGAACCATCAGGGAGCAGAGCCCCACTGAGGGTCATACAGGAACCATCAGGGAGCAGAGCCCCACTGAGGGTCACACAGGAACCATCAGGGAGCAGAGCCCCACTGAGGGTCACACAGGAACCATCAGGGAACACGGCATAGCAGGCCGGGCCCAGAAGGATGGTTAAGGACCAGAACGTAAGGACCTGCTTTGGGAAGGGGACCGGACCATGTAGCATCAATAGACTATAGCTGAGCCTGTCCAGAAGTTAGGGCCTCCCCCTGGATAACTTCCTTGCTATCTATTTATTTATTTATTTTCTTTCTTTCTTTCTTTCTTTCTTTCTTTCTTTCTTTCTTTCTTTCTTCCTTCCTTCCTTCCTTCCTTCCTTCCTTCCTTCCCTTCCTTCCTTCCTCTCTCTCTCTCTCTCTCTCTCTCTCTCTCTCTCTCTCTCTCTCTCTTTTTTTGAGACAAGGTCTCACTACACAGTTCAGGCTGGCCTTGAGCTCACTTTGTAGCTCAGGCTGGTGTCGAACTTGCAATGATCCTCCTGCCTCAGCCTCCCAAGTGCTGGGAATATAGGCAGGCGCCACAGCAAGTGGTTTCCTTGCTATTTTCAAAAACTAATTTTCTAGAAGAAGTAGACAGAAAATCTGTAAGGATAAAAAATATCGCAATAAGACTGTCAACCAACCTAACATGACGTTTACAGAACACTGCATCCAACATGACTCAAAATCATTAGAGAATTAAACATGAGCCAGAACTACCCTAATATTAAAAACAGACAAAGACTTTTTTGAGACAAAAAAAAACAACAAACCCATATCCTATTTTCTTATTTTTACAGAACAAATCCCAGCCTCCTTGCCAAAGAGTTTCCTGTTTATTGTCCCTGCTCCATAATAACCTATTTTCAGTTTCCTTAGAAACTGCATGAATGAATGATCATTAATTTTCCCACCACCTTTAACCATAAATGAAACTGGCATCCTCAGCAGCCCAGAGGGCTGCTTCTGGGGCTTCTCCCAACAGCTGGAGGGAGCTTCACAGCTCACTTCCCTCCTGGAGATGAAAATGCACATTGGCCTCACAAAAGTTCTGCAAGGTTTTGCAATGTGGAAAAGCGGTCAATTGTTTAACTCGACTTCTTTGACCTCCAGACCTCTAAGTCATTTCTGATAACTCTCGCAAGAAACAGACTTTGGGAAAGGTGGGCAGGAATGTAAAAGCAGAGAAATGAAGACTCCAGTAAATGAAACCAAAGCTCAATCACCAAAACTGGCTTATCAGTCACCATCACCTTTGAAGACACTGACTACAGCGAGCTTATTAACAGAGCCACACACTTCACTCCCTTGGCATTTTGTCCTGTGCTCGCTCCTCTGCGCACCCGGCACCTGGTACCTGCAGCTTGGCGGTCTGGGTCTGCAGCGCGGTGGTGTGCTCCTGCAGGAAGGCGCTCTGCTTCTGCAGCGTCAGGATCTGAGTGCTGAAGGCCACATTCTGTGTCTCCAGGTGCTGCAGCTGCTCCTTCAGCAACTGCTTCTCGGCCTGCAGAGCTGCATTCTAGGGGACAGGGAAGCAGGTGTCAGTCAAGCAAGGTGGGGCAGCTGCCCAGTGGCCACAGGTACCTGGGCTGCAACAAACCCTCAAGCATGGATGGAGGCAGAAGCCAGTGTCCACCAGGTGCAGAAACTAACAGTTGCCCTCTTTGTAAAGGACAATCAACAGAACTTTTGAGAAACAGACCACACATGACGGAAGATATATATTAGAGGGAACCCAAAGTGATGGGGAGGCCTGGGCACACTGGAGGCAGAGCCGCCCTGCCTCTCCTCTTCTCCTCTCCTCTCCTCTCCTCTCCTCTCCTCTCCTCTCCTCTCCTCTTCTGCGCTTTCTTTTGCTCTCTGTGGAGCACCTACGAATGCTTTTCTGTTGGGTCCACCTCCTGCTGACCTCAGCTGCATGCAGCTCATCCTACTCTGGAGAGCCAGCAGGTGGAACAGTGCAACGCACATTATGTGGGATCAATAAAGAGCACCAATGTGACATCAACTGGGTTAGGGACCAGGACATGGGAGAGGGGCTGGGTTCGTGTGCTACCCCTTATTCACACAGGCCTCTCAAGAGAGTCATACATTCTGCCTCGGATTTTTTATCTGTCAAATAATGAAAATCATCACTATGGACTATAGAAAGTCATTGGCAATCAAAACCAAAGGAGTTGGGACACACTGGCTCATCTTTCCCATAAAGCGCCAGATGATAAATACTTACGGGTTTGCCAGCCACACTGTCTCTATCTCCACTACCAAATGCCACTGCAGTGGGAAAGCTTCCCAGACAATGCATAAACCAAGAGCATGGCTGTGTTCCTATAGAGCTTTATTTACAGACACAGCAGAAGGCTGTGAAACACAGCTCCAGGATGCAGCCCTGAAAAAAGCTACAGGAAGAAAAGCTGGCAAATAAGCCACAGGCAACTCCTGGTCAAGGCAATCGGGGTGACACGCCACAGCAAAGGCTGAATGCACCTCTTATGCTAGAACTGTGAAGGGACAACAAATGAGGCACCCATGAGACCTGTCAGGTCAACTCAAAATGTGTTCAGCTAGATCCAGGAAGCTTCCATGGACTCTGATATCCTCCTGCGTCCTTTACAGTGGTTATACATGGTCAACAGGACCGTGAAACGGACACTCCCTCTCTGTGCGACTAGGGCCAGGACACTCACATTCCGCTCCAGCTCGATGGCCCGGTCCTTCACCCGGAGCAGCTCCATGGTGGCCTCCTTGTGGCCAGGGCTCCAGGCTTCCTTCTCCTGGGGACTGGTGACTGATGTGCCCAGAGGTCGCTTGAGTGAGTTCTGCACATGTGCTGCCTCTTCCTGGGTCTTCCTGAGCTGGTCCCGCTCTTCCTTCACCTGCAGGGGTAGACAAAGGAGCCAACTGAGGTGGGATGGAGCAGCACTCAGAGCCCTGCTCAAGGATGGGTGACAGTGCTGCACCAATGCCATGCATGTGGGTGCGCGCGCACACACACACACACACACAGCACAGAACAGGCCAGTTGCCACTCTTTGCTCTGGCGAGGAAGGGGGCACCCAATCTCAGTCTCCCATGTTTCCCCGTTTTTCCAGAGATGACGGGAAGGGCAGAAGCAGAGAACCCACACCTGCCTCAGTCCCTACCTCAGCCCCATGCCTGCAGCAGGGCTTCTCACTCACCTAAGCTTCCACTGCCCATGAACAGGGAGAAGGCTGGGGAATGGGAACCAGGGTATCCTAATCCTGGCCAGGCCCTGCCAGTGTTGGAACTGCTTTGTCCCATGTTCCAACTCAATCCCGTTGCTGAGACACGCACCCCATGTTCACACAGGAGGGCTGGGGGAGCAGTGTGTGCATGTGCAATGAGTCCTCACACATGTGAATGTGTGGAGCACACTCACACACTTGTAGAAAGCATGTCTATATGTGCAGAGAACATGTGCCTGGTCTCACAAGCACCTGCCCTGTCTGAGCATGCCAGGGGAGAGGGGGTTTGCAGGGCTATGCGGGGTGCTGGGTGCTCACTTTCACATAGAGCTCTCATGGTGTATCCCCACTTCCTGCCGGGCCCCTGCCCCTGCCCCTGTCCCTGTCCTGCCAGTGTGTGATTTGGATGGAGCAAGCTCTAATCCTGTGGTTCACAACACCTGCCCCAGGACAAAGGCATCCAGGCCGCTCTGGGCCACCCAGGCAAAGGGCAGGAAGGGGAGGCAGGGTCCAGCTGGCGGGGCAGGCTGGGCTCTCACCGTCTGGAGCTCGCTCTGTAACTGCTGGTTCAGGCCCACTTTCTCTTCCACCTGGGCTTCCAAGAACACAATCTTTTCTTCTTTCATGGCCAGGGCTGTTTTTAATGTTGACTCATTTCTGCCCTCCAAAATCTTGTATTTCCTGAAAAATACAAGACACAATAGTATCATTTACCTGCCTCATTAACCCCACAGCCATCTCCTCCCGGGAGGCTGCCTGCCTGCACCACCCAGGAGTCAAACCCACTCCAGAGCCCTTCCCGGGATCCCTGAGCAGACGCGCACCTGTGACCCCGCCCAGGAGGCAGGTTGCCACCTTTTTGGGTCACAGTTTTAGGAAAATGTTATCATGGTCATTTTACAGATGGGGAAACTGAGTCTTAGAAAGCTTAAGTGATTTGTTCAAGGTCGAAGAGCAAGGCAGACAGCAAGTCTGCAGACTTTCCTCCACACCCAACAGCCATCATCGTCCTGTTAGCCAGCACATGGGTCTCATTCACAAATCCACAATACCAGGATATCAGATTTCCTTACACAACGTGATCATTTTAAAGAAATCAATGCTTGCAACAGTCAAATTAAAAAAGAAGTCTCAGGCTGAGAATGTGGCTCAGTGATAGAGCACTTGCAGGCAGGAGGCCCAAGATCCAGTCCCCAGAGGCACCAAACCAAAAAACCACCTTTCTTACTGGACAAAAGAATCTCCCTGCATGCCCCCTGGGAGCCAGATTTGGTCTTTGGAGGACACAAGAGCCACATGGTGGTGACTTCAGTAAACGCAGGCCTCAGGCTGCGAGCACAGAGGCTCGGACCTGCAGCAGAGGACGTGCTACCACAAGAGAAACCATCCTCACGTGTCGCCGTAGCTGTTCTCGTCCTGCAGCAGAAGCTCCTTGCTGAGTCCAACCTTCTCCAGCTCCTGGCCTAGTTTGTCCAGCTCACTGGTCAGCTGCTGGCTCTTCAACTTCTCCAGCACCAGGTCCTGCAACAGGAGACAGGAGTATGGGGTGGGAGCCCAGCAGTCACAGCAGAGGCCAGGCCAGGGCCTCTTCACAAGGTCCTCTCTGAGCCACTTCTCTCTGAGGCCTGGCTGCCTGGCTGGGTGACCAGTCAACCCCAGACAAGGATGCACTGCCAGAAAAAAGGAAATGACACACTTTCCCATGCCTAAGCGGACCATGTGACAACATGCTGAGGATGGATCTAACACACTCCTTCTCCAAGACATGTTGGAAATGCCACTTACGGTGACCTCTGGGTACTGCGTTTGATCTCTGATGATAGGGTTGCCTTTTTTATAGAGTAACAAGTATCAAAATGCACATTGCAGACAATGGGAAACAAAAAAATAAAAAAAGAGAGTTTATTGTAAGCCATGGTTCTGGTTTACTTTTCAGAACGCAGATGCTAAATTCACCCAGGTGAGTCACATACTCCAGTCCTCTTCATGTCCATCCATTTCTGCTATTCTCTGACGGAAACCACCATTCCTGCCTGGGGCCAGTCATCTGCATGCTATTTACCCCTCCTACTAAATGACAGGCAGGGTAGTAGCAACAGTGACACTACCCATCTGTTCCCCCAAATATTCCCCTAGCGCTGTATTAGCTGAAGCCAGGTGACCCGTGCTGGCCAGTGGGTGTGGGTAGGAGTGATACAGGTCACCTCCTGGCTGATGCAGAAAAAAGCTTCTAGCTGCCTTTTGCTAGACACCACTGCCACTGCCCAAGCCTGGTGCTGAGATGATGGACCCATGACAATCAAAGGGTCCTGGATGGCTGAGTCCTAGTACAGGGGACAGACTCCCAGACAGACACTTGGGCTCTGGTGAGGAGGCAGCACACCTCTGCCGTGATAAGCTGCAGAGATGTGGGGGGCGGCTGGTGACTGTGGTACAAAGCTGCGGCAGGGAGACTGCAGATGCGGTGCAACATCTAGTGTGTGGCCCTCCTTGCAGCACGAGGTCCTGCCTGCTCCAATCGTTTCTAAATGTGGCAATCCCTATGTGTTCACTGGAATCAATTTCCTTCCCCTCTTGGGCACACAGCACCCTATAGCTGCCTGGGGCAGTGGTACGTGTAATGTTTCTGTCTTTTTTGGCTATCTGACACTTGCAGAGGAGCCACCAGTGAGTGGCTGAGCTCCACAAGAAGGGAGAAGCCCGCACCTGAACCATGGAGCTCCAGACCATTTGGGAACGCACATACTGAACTCCTGGGGAGTGAACAAAACCTGGGTGTCAGGCCACCAAGGAGCCACCTACATCCTCTCCAGACCAGCTGGTCTCCATAACATCACACTAAATGCACGAACGCCCGGTTCACCTGAGCAAATACTAGGGAAAGCAGGACAGGTATTTCTGGAGAAGTTTATATGTACATTAAGAGACTAAACAAAATGTTCACATCTTTTGTCTCTGTTCACGTCTTCTGTGAACAGATGTTCCTATTTTTTTGCACAATCCTGTTTCCAGGATTATATCCTGAGAAAAGCTGGGTGAGAATTTGTGAAAGCACATGTGAACAAGGGTGCCCGGTGGTATTTAAAACAGTAGAGGCTGGGGCATGAGCTCAGAAAGCATGCATAGGCCCTGGGTTCAATCCCCAGACCCCAAACAAAACAAAACACAGTGCAAAATACTGGGAACAACCTAAGCACCTCCAAAATAATTACACCAACTTCATAGAATTAAACACTTTGCAGCCACTGAAAATTGAAGCTCTGAAATGTGAGAACCAACTCACAACTGCACTGTGTCTGTAGTCTACTGCAGAGCATGACTTGATTCACAGTTTTTGGACTTTACAGTCAAATTTGGAATCTTGGCCTTCCCCAGCTAGCAAAGTGCAGTCTGATCTGTCTTGATGTTGGCTGGGACACTGAGCCACTGCTGCCAGCCAACCACCCAATCAGGAGGGGAAACCACCAACCCTGCAGTGTGCCGTGGGACTATACAAGGATGGGCAACAAGTATATTAAATGCATTTTCCACTTAACAATATTTTCACCCCATGGTGGGTTTATGAGCACACTGCCCACCATAAGTCAAGAAGCACTTGCATACAAGTCCACAGAGGTATAACCTTACTACCTCTGGGTAGCAAGATCATGACATATGATCTCCACTGGCTCTTTAAGACTTCTGAATTTCATAATGAGGGATATACTTAGGGAGGACATGCAAAGTCCCCCTTGTATTCTGGAACCACACACCCCAGAAACAGGCTCACCTCTCTCAGAGTGGTCAGTGTCCTCGTGTGCATGGTGACCTGCTTGGTGAGGTCCCTGTTGTCCTTCTCCAGCTCCTTCAGCTTGCTGGCCGCGTCCCGGCAGCGGGCCAGCTCCTTGTCCAGTGCACGGCTCTCCTTCTCAGCTGCCATCAGTTTGGCGGTGCTGTCGTCTAAGACAGCGTCCTTCAGCTCCACCTGCTGCCACAGCCGCTTGGCTTCCTTCTCCAGCAGCTTCTTGTCCTTCTCCAGTTGTGCCAGCTCCTGTTCCAGGGCCTTTTTGTCTTTCTCGGCCCTCTCCAGCTGCTTGTTGGTGAGTCGCAGGGCCTCCAGGTCTCGCCGAAGCGCCTGGTGCTCAGCAGCCAGCTCACTCAGCTCCCTCTCCAGAGCCTGTGACTTGTGGCCGCTGCTCTCTAAACTCTGCTGCAGCCTCAGGTTCTCGGCACTCACGCTCTGGTAGCTGAGCTCCAGGCGCTCGGACTTCTTGCTCAGCGCCTTCAGCAGGTCCACGTTCCTCCGCAGCTCCTCCCTCTCGCGCTCCAGCTGCTGGTTCTCCCGCTCAATCTGCGCCATCTTGGCACTGGTGAAGCGCATGGTCTCCACCATCTTCCGAAGCTCCAGGTTCTCCTCGTCCAGCTGCTTGTTGTCACGTTCCAGGCCCTCAAGCTGCACCGACACATTCTGTAGGGTGTCCAGCGACTTCCTCAGTGTCCGGTTCTCCAGCTCCAGGCCTCGGCTTTCGTGCTCCAAGGCCTCAACCTTTTCGGTGACTGTCTTCAGGGAGGTCACCTTTTTGGCCAGCTGCTCGTTCTCCTTCTCCAGCCGACGCAGCTCTTTCTCCAACGCCTCTGCCCGCTCCCCCTTCTCCTTGGCCTGCTCCAAGTCCCTATGCAGCTGTTTCTTGTCCAACTCAAGCTGGCTCAGTTTGCTGCCAGCCTCTGTCACCGCCTGGTGGAGGGCCCTGTTCTCCTTCTCAACATCCTTCCCACAGGCCTCGCTGCTGGCCTGTGACTTCTCCCGCAGCGACCACACAGTCCGGTGAAGGTGGTCCTTCTCTTGCTCCAGATCCTTGATCTATGGGGAAACACAATGGGCAGGACCCAGAATGCTGTGGGAACTGAGGCCAGGCAGCTGGGCTTACACTGTGAAGCAAAAGCACCCCAACAATTCCAAGGCCTGCTACAGACCTGGATACAGACATAAGTCCAGAGACAGCTCAGGTCAACATACACTCAATCCAGCCAAGGTAGGTTTTAAATATAAGCAACATTCCTTCCCTCCCTTCTTCCCTCATGGCCAGCGGGAATCCAGTGACCAGGCCCTGACCACCTCTGCTGCCTCCTCTGAGGCCCACTCACCACTCTCAGCTTCTTCCCACCATAGATACTGCACAAGTTGAGTACTTTCCTCCAGACTTTAGTCTTGTGTGATGGCTCCAAAATGGCCCTGCACCCAGTAGTCTGCTCTGGGTCTGTTCCCTCGGTAGCACATACTCAAAACCACCATGCCTGTCACCCAACCTACCTTTCCGAGTGTGTAGTACTGTTCCAACCTTCTCCACGCTTTTGGTTGCTCTATGATACAGGTTGGAAGCTAAAACTCCCAATCCCAGTCTTGTTTACAAGCCAAAGAGCTGTGGGTCGGCTCTGGCCAGTGCGTCATCTAGCTGGTTCTGGGGAGGGCATGTCCCTGGGCTTCCCCACCCTAAGGTCTCAGCTGTGACAATGCCCATGAATAGTGGGCCAGCCTGTGTCCTGTGGCTGCAGAACATTTAGCTGCCTCTTTTGCCTCCAGGAGCAACAGGCCAGGAGTGCTGGCCCCCCAGCCTCCAAGTCCAAGTCAGGACTGTCAAGTCTGCCTTCAGACCCTGCCCATGTCCTTGGGCAGGAAGGGCTGGTGTAAGCTGCTGTTGAGCTGGGCACTGGTGGCCTGCAGACCTGTGAGTGCTACCAGGATTGGTCATTACCCTCAGCTCTCTTCTCAGAAGCAAGTGTCCCAGGAGCAGGGAGGGGCAGTGCAGGGCCTACCTGCCTGGCCCTGTCGGCCTTCAGGGCCTCCATGTCACTCTGCAGCTGTTCCTTCTCCCTGATCAGCTCCTCACTGAGAGTCTCCAGGTCTTGGTTGCTCTGCTTCTCTCTCTCCAGCTGGGTTTGTAACTTTTCAATCTGCAAAAATCCCAGCCCCAGGCCCAAGTCAGCCTCACCACGTGGGCTGCATTTAACATGACCCAAACCTCTCAGCCCACAGATAACTGCAATAGGCCTCTGTTTGAAGAAAAGGTGCTGGCCCTGTTCTGCGGTGACCTCCTCACACCCTCGGCCATCAGCTCATAGCCCACGATCTGTGCTTTGTGTATGGGACTGTGAGCAGTCACTGGGCACTGGACTGCCATGTCCCTTGCAGGTCCTGGGGTCTCATCTGCCCCAGGGCTGTTCTCAGCCTTTTCCACACTCCCCAGTGTCACCATCCCTGGCTGCCACTATAGGAGGCCCTGTGGGGACTTCATGCTCACCCATTTCCCTATCCTCTACCCTGCCTTGGGGTGGGGTGGTGGGGTGACAGCACCCAGCTGCTCAGAGAAGTTTCCTACTTAGTCATCCTTTGACATCCTACATGTCCTTTCTACCCACTGCACACCTCAACTGCCTCTGCTCCAGGGCACTGCATATATCTGGTTGAGGACTCTGCCATCCCAACACCAGGCTCTAATGCTGGAACCCACGTGTGCCTGGGCACCTCAGACTTCACAGTACAGCCAAACCTCCAGGAGACTGTGAAGCAGCTTCTTTCCTCCAACACCAAGTTCTCCGTGTGAGGAACGGGCCCTGATGCCGGCCTCAGAGGAACAAGCGATCAAAGTCCACCCCCACCTCCTACGAGGTCATAGCAAATTTCTGTGCCTGACCAGTGGGGCCAGCATACTGATCCTCTCAATCACCATACCTAGAGTGGCAGGATGGGGCATAGGAGCTGACCTCTCCCTCTAGTCCACTTCTGACTGGGGGTGAGAGAGGAATCTGAGGAGTTGCATTTTATGTGGCTTTAGTGAACCAGGTGCTCAGGGAACAGTGTTCTAAAATGATGGTCATGGTGGGGGTGGGGTCACCTGGAGAGCTTAGATAAATCTCAGACTTCTTCTAGGGATGGGACTTGGTACATCTAGGCAACACCCATGAATACCGGGGGCTAAGTTTTGCACAGCCAGGTGTGTTAAGTCTTGGGTGGCTCTTAGGACCTTTGTCAGACCAGGTCTGGGACTCATTTGCTTGGTAAAGAGCCAATCAGCCTTCCTGCCTCAGGGTCTATTTAATTTCAGCCTCCACAATGGAAGCAGGTTGTAGGGTCCACCAGTGGTGGTGGGGGATTGAATATGTACTATGTTGTCAGGGTACCAAGCCCTCACCCCAACCTGGGGGCCCCAGGGTGAGTGCGCATCACTCAGTGATCACTATGGAGTTATAGTCAAGGGCGAGGGAGGCAACTTCTCCAGGACTCAAGGAGGTGCCTCAAGATACAGACACCGTATACACCTGGGGAACTACCGTTCCCGTGAACTCCTCAACCTGTGCGAGCCTGCACCTGGCCACACGGGGGCTGATGGAGAGGAGCCAGCCCCAGAAGCACCTCCAGAGCCCACTCACTGACAGAAATGCTAGTAGGAGGCCAAGATCCACCCCAAGGAAGGGAGAAGATGGCGGAGGGTGAAGCTAGGAAAGTCAGGGTGGGCTGAACTGCCTCAAGGTCTCGGGGCTGACTACGACCGTCTGCTGGTGCTGCAGAGCTCATCGGCCAGACCCAGCGAGCACCCATTACACATCGGGCACACTGGACAGGATCAAAAGAGCAAGAGGTGCAGGGAACAAGACAAAAGCCTCTCAGTCAGCTGGGCAGCTTAGCCAGGCCCAGGGCAGCAAGGAAGAAGAGGGCTCAGGGAACAGACAGGGAAAAGCTCTAGCCTGGGCACAGTGACTGTCCCTTTCCTGTCAGGGACACTCCCCGTGCTCAGACATGGACTAGCATAGGACAGGTCTGGCATCAGGCCAGGACAAAGACCCAGAAAAGAGGCAGGTGCCCAGGATCTGGGAGACTGGCTGGAGTCACACAGGGTGGCAGCACATGCTGCCCATTCTCGTTTGTACGGAGAAGAGGCAACAGGGGACAAGGGAGGCTGGTGCTACCCTTGGGACCTCAGGGAGGTGACCCATACTCTCCCCAGCAAGATGACATCGCAGGCTTTCCACATCAGACATTAAGGTCCCACAAGGAGATCGGCTCATCTTCCTAAAGGTCAGCTCTTTCTGTCCTGGCCAAGACTGGACTGCCATTTATTTTCTTTTTTGTTTTTGGTATCTGGGATCAAACTCATGGCCTTGCACTTGCCAAGCAGGCAGTTATGCTGCTGAGCTAAATCCCCAGCCCCTTGGACTGCCATTAGAAGACACTTCCTGTGCTAGATCCAAATGAACCCAAGCCGCCTAAGTGCATCCAGTTGCTCCAAACCAAAAGATCTGGTAAAAGATGGGGTGTCTTCTCTTGTCCTACAAAGTCAGGACAAGCCCCAGGCAGTAAAAATGCTGCAAGGTACACAGTGCTCCAAGGGGACACGAGGGAGCAGTGCAGCTGGGCAGTCCTATGAGGGTCCCTGTCATGGTGGGATGAGGTGTGTGTCAAACCTGCACTCAGGTGAAGAACCAGCAGGAAGCACCTTTGCAGCCTGCACCTCCCGCCTTGCAGCTGATGTTCCTCCCACTGCCCCTGCTGCCTCAACAAATGAAATCTCCAAACTCAGGAGCAGGTGAGACACCCCAGACATCAAAGGTGCCAGTCGTGCAAGGGCACCATCAACAAGAGCATTCCTGCCTTCTCCCTGAGCCAGAACCCAGTGCTGGGTGTGTTCAGAACCTATGAGGCAATATACCACCCACAGCGCAAATGAGACAGCCTCCACCCCAGGACAAGCCCCGGCTCCGCGCAGCCCAGCAAGCTCACCTTCTTGCTGAGCTGATGGTTCTCCTTCTCCAGCTCCCCACACTTGAGGTTATTCTCCTCCAGGGCCAGGGATGCATCCCGCAGCCCCTGGATGGTGCTCTGGAGGCTCTGGTTCTCCTTCTCCAGCTTCAGAATGCGGCTGGAGGCACATTCATTCAGCTCAAACACGAATGATTTCCTGGAGGCTAAAGCATAAAGTAGGTCAGAGCCTGTGCCCTGGAGCCTCCACTTCCATTCCGCCTAGAGCCCCAAACCCCAAGCCCAAGGAGCTGGGCACCCACTTCCAGCTCCTCCACTCTCACCCCTCTGCTAGCTTAGCTGGATTCAAGGACAGAGCAGGTTGTAGGGTGGGAGCCAATACAAAAGCTAACTTGGAGGAACCATTTGCTTACCAGGTTGTTAACCTGACGGCCTCCTCAAGGACTGCGGGGGCCAGCAGAGAGGGCTAACAGGCCATGTTTTCTGAGCCCGCTACAAAGGCAGCAGGCAGCAGGATTGCTCAGCAGGGAAGGCACAGTAAGTGACCAGTGGTTCTGCTGCAGGGGGTGGAAAGCTACGCTACCCAGTGCTTGCCAGCCTGGGTGAGAACCTTGGCATGGACTTCTTATGATTTTACAGTTATACTGAAGAAAAGTGAAAGTCTATGCAAATGCCTTTAAAAATTCCAAATGAGATGGAAGTATAAGCAAACAGGGACACAGTATGGTTTTAAGCAGCTAAAAGAAGAGAACACAGTCCTGCTGTGGACAAGACCAGAGCAAGTGAGTTGGGGCTTTGGGGGAAGAAAACCTTGGGTATGAAGGACCTCTGCAGGAGGGATCGAGGCTGCTCCCCACCATGAGCCGAGCCTCAGCACACTACACTGCTATGGGCAGAAAGGAACGACAGGTAAGGTGGCGGTAGAGGAACCATGTGTCCCATTCTAGTGATGACGCACACAGGTGAGTACGCCTGGGGCTTCATCCTGATCACGCGACCCGAAAAACCCTAATTCAACCTAAAACAAAACTCAACAAACTTAGAACTTTTGGTCACCTGCACAGTACCTCCATGGCATTTGTGGGAAAAAAGGAACATGGGTTTTTTTTTGTCTTTTTTATTGTGGTGAGACACATATAAGATTTACCACATTAGTCATTTTAAACGTGCAGTTCCAGGACTTTAGTGACGCTCACATGTTCCCCAACCATCATCACCCTCCATCTCTTCCTCATCTTCCCAAACCAACACTCTACACCTTCGGAGAGCAATTCTTAGGCTTCTACAATACAAGTTGAACAATGGGACTAGTAACAAGTTTATCACTAAACAACTAACGGTTCTCCACTGAGCACACTGCTCATCAACAGCACAAGCAGATACGCTTTGATAGATAAGGACAGCCACCCCTTTACCTGCCACAGGGCCAGGCAGGGGTGGGGCCTCCCCACCTCATCTCATCTGCACTCACAGGTTCGCCACCCTCATATTGCAGGTGAAACTCAAGTCTTCCCCGGCTCAGCCCCTTAGCAAGTGGAGGAGCCAAGACTTTTAATCTAATCTTCAGAAGTCACATCGCACACTCGGAAGTATATTCAGGGAGCTGGGGAAGTGACTCAGTAGGACAGCGTGTGTTCAGCCTGCAAGAGGTCTTGGGTTCGATCCCCAGCATAGGGAAAAAAGTCTAAAACATACAGAGCCAGGCCTAGTGGCACACGCCAACAATCCCAAGTGCTCAACAGGCTTGAGCCCAGGTGTTTAGGGACAGCCTGGACAACACAGCAAGATGTGGTCTCTTTAGTAAATTACTTTTAAAAAGTTAAAAGAACAAATCTTTGGGCTTTTCTTGTACTGTCATTCAAGTCAATGTTATCACTAAGAATAAATTGTAATTATTGACCTCAAAGGGCTCACAGACTATACTGAAGAGTCCACTGTTGAGGTCTTCCTTGTCTCAGAGTGGACCACAAACCATGCAGACTGAGGCAACAGCATTACCTCTCCACACCACCAGGGTGCAGCAGTTCCTCCCACTGGATTTCAGAGGCAGGGGCTCTGTGGCTCCCACCCTCTGCAGCTTCCAGCCTCTGCACAGGGCACCGACTGCTCCGAGTAACAGGCTACCAACTGAATTTCAGTTTGGAATGCAGAGGAGTGAATACTCAGTGAATACTCCGTAACCTTTAGGGATGTTTACCAGGATTTTAAAAAGCCACCACCAGAACAAGCCAAATGCACCAACCACACTCTGCAAGGCTAAGTAAACATTAAGTTGAGCTATCAGGTGCATGGACTGGTGAGCGGGTACTATTTTCAAACACAGGAACCAGCTCATTGTTTGCCTGGAGCTGAAGCTTCCTGCTCTGGTGCTGACCCCCACCCTGCCCTTCCCATGACTGCCACTTCATCCAGAGGGCCAGCAGAGGGCAGCAGTGTGAGCCCAGGAGGGCTGGCCTGGCAGGTCATACAGCATCCCCATTCAGGAGACAGATGACAGGTGACATCCATCTTGCCCAATTATGCAAATGAACTGAGGACGTAATGCCCAGGGTACATTTATAGCTGAGATTATCGACCACTGGGGGCTCTCCTGCCATCCAGACAGGCTTAAGATGTCTCCTGGGTGTCAGTGTGCTGGGATCTGGAAGCTCCTGAGTGGCCATATGGGAAACCAAGCCGACTGGTAACACTCAATTTGTATTTTGTGTCCTGACATCCAGGCTGCCAGACCCCTCGTGCTCTCCAGGGGGAGACTAATGAAACAGTTCCAAGTGGTACTTGAGGGAAATTCTATTTATTTGAGGTGGATGGATGGGCCACCCTGAGGAAGGATTCCGTGCCAGCGCTCAGCTCTCTGGTGAGGACACAGCCTCAGTCCAGCTGGCTCCGGGTGCCAGGCACTACCTACCGTCTGACAGCTCTGCGTTCTTAGACAGCTGCTCCAGCTCCCAGCCCAGGTGGGCTGACTCGTTCATGCTCTGCTTCTGGGCAATCTCCAGGACCATGTTTTCTTCCAGCAACTCCTCTATTCGCTTCTTATCTGTATCTCGGTCCTAGAGCAGGAGAGGGAAGGAATGAGCATGGGCCTCTGGGGGGGCCCAGCCCTGGGCACCCACTGCCAGCTGCTGAGGATGAAGGCACAGATGTGCCCGCTCACCTGGAGACAGACCTGCATATCAGGGTATCACATGGGCCCCACTATCACAGTGACAGCCGTCAGAAGGTACCTCAACCTGGCCACTTGCATTACAAAGAGAACCCCGAAGTCTCTAACTGAATGCTGGGTGACCACAGGGCTCTGGAGCAGGCACTTTGGTGACAGGCAGCTCTGTGGCTCTGGAGCCGGTCTCCGGGACCTTAAAAGCTCTGAAGAGGCCAACATCCCTGCCCCACCCACCATGGAAAGGCCTGCAGAGGTGCTCATCCCTACAGAAAGCAATGCAGAAGTCAAGCCTAGCACTCCAAGGTCCTAAGTGCCCACTCAAGCCCACTGAGCTCAGCAGCTGAAACACCAGAGAAAGGCCTGGCCCGCCCCACAGCCGGTGCTGCACATGGCACCTGCACGGCTGCCAATACCAGTTCCAGGTCGTGCAGCTTGGATTTCAGCTGCAAGTTCTCCTTCTCCAGCTCATGGACTTTGTCACCGCGTGCCCGGGCAGCAGTCAGCTGCTCCTCCAGCATGGCCTTGGTTTCAATTAAGATGATGTTGTCTTCTCTCAGCTCCTGGGGAACAGAGGCAGAGAGGGGATCATCAGATAAAGGTGCGGAGTTCATGGCCATAGGCTCCTCAATCCAAGCTCTTTCAGACCCCTGGACCCAAACCTCAATCCAGGCACAAGCCCGTGATAGGAAGTTCTGCCTCTGCTTTTTACATCCTCACCTCTCTTCATGAAGCAAGGATGCATGGACTTTCTCTACTGAAAAATCCAGAAATCAAGAAAATATTGAACTTGGGGAAAGCAGGCCGGGGAGTGGCTAAGGCTTTGACACTGAGGACCTCACTTTGATAAGTGGACTCTCTTAACCAGGGTCTCTCTAGTCTGAGCTTCGTCAACAAGTTGAGGGGAGGCTGAGGACCTACGAGGGGTCCCCAGGTCTACGTTCCTCTCAATTCAACATTCATCCCAGTGATCGGCATCCTGGAAAAAGCAGCCATTTAGGAGGCTTTCATGCAGCATGCAGTCACCACTTGAGTATTTCACACACGTACCCTCGGCCTCACAAAGTGCTCAGCAGTTTCCTGGAAATGTCTTTGCAGCAGTTAAACCTGAGCACCACAAATCAAGCAAGCACGAGCCCCAGAGACCTGTGCGCTGAGGGTCCATCGTGTCTGTGCCCCCCCCCCCCGCAGGCCCTCTCAGTTCCTCTCGTCCTCCGAGCCCCCAGGCCCGTCCCACCCACAAATTCCAACATGGGCTGAGGCTGGGAGTCTCTGCTTGATCCACTACACGCTCATGGCCCCTTATGGGCCAGAATCCAAGACTCTCAATGAAGGGAAACCACATGCTTTCCAGTCAGTGGTTGAGGTTCTGATCAGAGCCTGGCAGCCAGGGACAGCTTGCTCACTGGGACTGGGTTCTCCTGTGTGCCCTCTCCCTGTCCATCCCCTGCAGTAGGTCCTGGCGGCAGCCTTCAGGGACCCGGGGACAGCCTCCTCCTGTGATAAATGACTGACCCGGGTAAGTTAAGGATCAAGTCCAAAGTACAAACCCACTAAAGGCCAAAGCTGAGCTTGCACTTGGGCCAAAGAGCTTGGGCTGACTCCTCCACTGCCCTCAGCCCCCTATAACCTATCTTGGGGACTCACATGGGGAAAAGAGGCCCAGACTGCTACTAATGACATTGAGCCAGATGACAATGAGGGTTTCACGTGGCAGGATGGCCCAGCTGTCCCTCTCCAGTTGCTGCCTGCCCTGATCTCACCCAGCATCCCAGCAAGGTTTACTCACCACTAGCCAAGGCAACCACAGCACAGCCGGCCCCTTCATCCTCCCAGCCAACTGCTACTCAGCCTTCAAGAGCCAGCATGAGTTGCCACTCTGAGAAGTACTTATGACTCTACTCCCTACTAAAGCTGAGTCAGGCATTTAACCTCCCATGCTCCCTGGGCCTGCTCTGATGCCATGTCACTGGCTATTCTCCTCTCCCGAGTCCTCGGGGCAGGACTGTCCCACTTCCCCTTTCATGAGCCTCATGAAAGTGTTCAGTGACACCTGGTCACTCACGCAGCAAGAAGGAATCGGGAGTGGGTTACAAGGTGGGCTCTGAAGGACTTGGAGACTTTCAACAGGGTTTTTCCACACCCACCTGACAAGTCAGCTTGTGTATGAAAGTATGTGTGAGACAGTGTGTGACTGCGCACGTGTGCATGTGTGTGTGGTACTGAGGATTAAACTCAGTACCTCCGCACTGAGCTACATCACCAGTCTTTTTCTGAGACATGATCTGTTGCCCAGAGTGGGCTTACACTGGAACCCCCTCACCCTGGTCTTCCAGAGTACCAGGAAGGCAAGTGTGCAGCACCAAGCCTGGCTTGGAATTCACTTCTAATGTGCCACCAGGACTTGAAGGTCCGACCAGCTATGGGGCTCCTGGTATGACCCCCAGGTCTGCCATGCACTGTAGCTACAGGACCTCTCAACCGTGGTTTCCTCCTTCCTAAGAAGGGCCCGAACACAAGGAAATGTCAGTTAGTTAGATAATGTGTGTAGAACACTTGCCAGCTGCTGTGTCACAGTCACCTCATGGCCTACAGGGCACCATTCCCTCCAGCATTCAGCCATGGAGCAACCACCATGTTCACAAAAATTGGTTCCCCAAGACCACCACGGTGTGGCTTGGTGGGACAGCACTTGCCTAGCACTCAAGAGGCCCTGGGTTCAATCCTCACTACAAAGAAGAAAGGGAAAACCCTCTAAACTCAAAGTACGGTATCCACAGGGGACTCCCTGGCTCCCTCGCACCAAATACCAGACAGGATGCAGAGTCAGAGAAACCAACAGTTCCCTCCCAGCCGGAGCACAGTACCACA
Organism: Hydrochoerus hydrochaeris; assembly: GCA_004027455.1. Taxonomy (NCBI): domain Eukaryota; kingdom Metazoa; phylum Chordata; class Mammalia; order Rodentia; family Hydrochaeridae; genus Hydrochoerus; species Hydrochoerus hydrochaeris. The sequence goes on from PVLA01004767.1 coordinate 90,396, forward strand.
TAGGCTCCACGTGGCTCCCTGCTGTCCAGTGACAGAAAGCAGTCAGGGTCCCTAGGAGGAGGGAGGCCTGGTCACTAAACTCAGGCCCCAAAACTCAGTTGCCTTCACAGAAATACCTTTTGCTCCCCAAGAAACCCACTTGATTAAACATGGCCTGACCCATGAACTGGGCCTGGTAGCACATTTCTGTAATCCCAGTACCTAGGAGGCCAAGGCAAGAGGATCACAAGTTCAAGCCCAGCCTGGGCAACTTAATGACTATAATGAAACCCTATCTCAAACAAACAAACAAACAAACAAACAAACAAACAAAACTACCAAAAAAGAACATAAACATGGAAGGTTAGGTCTGTCCAGCTCAGCTGTTCCATAAATTAAACCTCATCAGAACTCCTGAGAAGAAACAGAGACAAACAGACACAATACATCCCACATTGAAGCCGACCTCCCTGGGCTTGGGGTACTGAAAGTTAAATTCCCTAGATTGTAACACATCTACTTACAAGTCAACAGCGGGAGGCTGAGGCATTTCTTAGGCCCCTCTGTGGAACCACAGGGGCAGCGTACTCACTGCACAAGTGCCCCCAGGTCACCGGCTCCCCCAGGCCCTCTCCCTGCACTGGGCTCTGGAGGCTGAGGCTCCTGCTTGGTCACTGGCAGGCAGTCAGGTCCCTGCAGGCACCAGAGCATTCCATCCCAGCCCAACTGCTTAGCAACTGTGATGCTGGATGAATTATTAATTCATCTTCAATTTCTCATCTACAAAAAGCAGAGGAAGTAACTGTGGCTGCCACAGCTTACAGAGCCACCATGAGGCTTAAATTAAATGATTCAGCTGAGCTCAACACAGCTCCTGGCTCCACAAACAGAGTCACTATTGCTCATTTAAAAGCCTCACTGAGCAAGCACCTGAGGCTCACACTATGTATTTTCAGCTCAGGTCACAGTCCTGTCACAAATACTCAGCCCTGCGAGGGAAGCATGAAAGCTCCCAGAGATAATGAATGGGTGTGGCTGTGTGCCAATAAAACTTTATTTATAAAATCCAGTGGTGGGATGGATCTGGCTTATGGACTGTGGTCTGCTGGCCACTGGGAAGACAACGAGCTGGGCACTGAGAATTCTAAGTCAGAAAGATGCAGACTGTCTTCCTGGAGCTCCAGGCCTGCTTGAGATGACAAGAAAACACCAGGATGACATTGTGTGCTGGACACTGCCTGGAGCAAGCAGGGGATTTCTAAAGGAAACACGAGGCCAGAGCCCGCAGAGCTCACTGCCAGCCTTGCTCTGGCCCCGGCCTAGGAAGCCTGAGTCTGAAGCGGTCCAGGGAGAGGGTAGGCGGGCACAGAAAGTACCTTGCAAAGCTGCAGGGCCCTGGGGGAGCCACAGGGAGGGGCTGTGCTGGTGAGAGCAGCAGGTGAATGCAAGTTCATCCGGGGAGCAGCCCAGAGAGGCTAGATGAGCTGCTGGAAAGGCCACACAGGCAGCAGGACAGAAGGATGTGCAGGGCCAGTTTAGATCTTGGGACAGCGTCCTATCTACAGGCACTGGAATAATCCAGCAAGCGCAGGACAGCAGGAAGCTAGGCATGCACACTTGTCAAATATCTGCCTTGGTTGGTGACATGGCAGGACGGCGTACAGGGGGTGGGAGTGGGGGTGGCACTAGGGCTGGTAGGACTGGAATAGGAGAAGGAAGAACAGAGTTGGTCAGAACTTCGGCTTAAAACCCTGAGCGAGTGGACAGGCTCCTGTGTAGAGACAGCTTGGGCAGCTTTGAAGGAGAAACGCTGTGGCACATTAATCCTGAGGGTACTGTGTAGCACCCAGATGGTGGGAGGCCTGGAGAGCAGGAGAGAGACCCAGGCTGATGATCAAGGCACTGGACTCAAACTGGTGAAGATTTCCTGAGCATCTTCTCCCCTAAAGGTGGCAGAGACACCCCCAAGAGCTTCAAGAAACTGAGGGTGAAGGTGAGCGGGCTGCCCCAGGGCCAGAAAGGACAAACCACAGCAACCTCCCCACCCCATCCGGATCCCAGGCACCACTGTTGTCATCTTAGGTGTGGCTGTAGTTTGGGGGTCAGACAGCCTGGGACTGATGATTAACCAAGCCCTAACTGCTGGTGCTTTGCCAATGACCCGACCCACCCTACCATACCCCTCCAGCTGCCTCCTCACTGTGGGATCTGGTCCAGGGGCCCTTATCTCCTCTCACCTCCCTGCAAAGAGCAGCTGGCTACAGTAAGTTCATTGCACATGCTCCTGAGCCCAGGAGGCCAGGGCAGGAGGTCTTGGTGACACCCAGACCGTGCCGCTTCCTTCCACAGATGGGACATACACACCCGACCCCATCAAGTTGGTGCCACAGCCACGACTGTTCTTGCCAGCCTCTGGCCTCTCTGCTTACTAATTTTGAATCCTGTGCTATCTAAAAGCTGTCAATCCACATAGGAGCTGGGAAAGACCCAGGTCCACTCTGCTGGGGATGCACACAGCATCTATGCGTGTGCCTTTGGCCCTGGCGAGATTTTCAGCCAGTCATAAAACACAGGAAAGAGACACTTCCAAGCAATGGCTCTGCCTCCCCTCCCTTGGCCTGACCCTCTGGCCCTGAGCCTGCTGCTATTTGCAAAGGGAAGTCAAGGGCAGCTGGGGACCGAGTTCACATTTCCTCCCATCCCAGCAACACATATGCTGCACCTATTTGTGTCTTTTCAACTCTCAGACCAAGAGACACCAAAATGTTGCCAAAGTTTAAACAAATCATACAAATTTGTATTCCATGTTTTTCTATCCAAAATTAACCTCGCCCTGACTGGGCCCTTTATCACTGCCTCCCATGAAGCACCACCGGCTGGCCCTGGAGTGATCTGCACCGGGTGTTTCCCGGGGCCAAGCTTGGCGGAGCTCTCTGGGAGGAGAGGACGCCCTGTTTCAGAGTCCGGCCTGGGACAGCTGCACAAGAGCACAGCCAGGCTGCCAGTTCTGCTCGCCTGCAGGTTGAGTCTAACACCACACCACCGGCTCCAATCTGGAGGAAACGAACCCTCAGGCCTCTCCCTGGCCTTCTCCCCAGACTGCCAAGACTCAACTGCAGAGCACTGCGGCACCTCTGCCGGATGCCACAGTCCCTGGGGCTGTGTGGCAAGCTTCATGCTGACTGAGAAAAAGACAGTCTCCACACAGTGGGCCCACAGAGGTTCATACCCAGTCCACTGAGGGTCCTGTAAGCCACACTCACGGCAGAGGGAATCCTGCAGCACAGAGCTTTTGAAGAAAAGCACCCAGTCCCAACCTGGAAGAACGGAAGGTCGCTGGGAGAGCGCCTACATAGTGCAATTCCAGGGCCTGCTCCCTAGGGTCTAAGGGGGCCGGGAACATGCATTCTTAAAATGCTTTCATCTGATTCAGACCACAACTTGAAAAATGAAGGGCTACAATTTGGGAAGATGTTTCACAGATTTAAACTGATGAAATCTTTTTAACTTTCCTTATTAAATTGACGTAGGCATGAGCCCATTTAACCTAGCTAATGCTGCTCTTGTCCTTTCACTTTATCAATCCCTCTACCACCAAGTTTACTATGAAGAATACATGTTGAAATCACGATAAATAAATCACACACAGCTATCACTATGTATACGCCACTTATAGTCTACAATCGACACTGTACTATATTTGCTTTGTCATGTACCCATCCATCTAGCTACCTGGATCCATACCCTCATTCTTAGATCTTCTCTAAGGTTTGCACATCTGCAACTCCCCCTTAACTCACGACACATTTTTGCATGCCACTGTGTGCTTTAACTGCTTAGAAATTTGCTTTTTCTTTCTTCTTCTTTTTCCAGGTACCAGGGATTGAGCCCAGGGCCTCACCTATGCTGGTCCGGTGTTCTCCCAACTGAGTACATTCATAGCCCTTTTGCAAAACAATTGTACTTTGAGACAAGGTCTCACTAAGGAGACCAGGCTAACTTGCAACTTGCAATTCTCCCACCTCATCCTCCCCAATAGCTGGGATTACAGGTATATGCCACTATGCCCAGTGCTTAAAAATTATAGTTATCTCACAATGGAAATATGTGCTATTATATTATGAAAGAATCTGGTTTTCATGGGAAGCTGGATACACTCATTCAAACATAAACATGAGCCAGGCGTGGTGGCTCATGCCTGTAATCCCAGCACTCGGGAGGCTGAGGCAGGAGGATCACTGTGAGTTCGAGACCAGCCTGGGCTACAAAGTGAGCTCAAGGTCAGCCTGAACTGCATAGCGAGACCCTGTCTCAAAAAGACAAAAAACAAAACGAAAACAAAAACCATAAACATGGACCCATCAAAGTCACTTGTGCACAAAGGTAGTGTAGGCCTCTTGACACGAAGCCCACTAAACACCAGAGACTGGGCCCAGGCTACTGCTACTGGGGGACAAAGCCCCCCTCAATTCCCCAAAGACCCAGACAGCAACTGGGCCTCATGCCAAAGCAACTCGTCTCAAGGTCACTAAGCTACATTCCAAGTTACCTCCAACATATTCCTAAGTGCTCAGGTTGGCAGCTAGCCAGGGTGGGTCTGCGCTCCTGAATTTGCCCTCTGCAGTGTCTGAGAAGCCGGGTGCTCACAGATGTAGCAGACCCTGTTGCTCAAAGTGAACTGCAGGATAGAATTCACTCAACAAGCATTTCTCCAACCCCTCTAGTGCGGGGTGTGTGTGTGTGTGTGTGTGTGTGCGTGTGCGTGCGTTCAGACACCGAGAACAACACAAACCAGACTTGTTCCAGAAACCTATCCCAGTGGACTTGGGGGCATCACCTCCACCAGCCTGCCAGGGCCCACAGGAGTCCAACAGCAGGAGAGAAACGACAGTGACACGCTGTTCCCAGGCCTGATCAGCTGCCTCAGAGACCACCTGGCTGGACGAGATGTCAGGATTATTCCTAACCAAACGAGTCCTCTTGGCAGGTGCTGATGCCCCCTCCCTCCCAGCTCCCTCCTGGGTGGAATCGAGTTCACACAGGGAACCAGCACCAATTCCAGAACTCTGGGAAGAGTAACAGGGACCAAATCTCCATCTCCAAATCCTTGGGAAAGTGGGTCCTGGAAGCCAAGGTGACACAAGGCCACTGGGATGAGTGGTTAAAGCATCAAGGATCTCTCTTGGATCTGGGTCTCAGTTTAACCCTGACTCCTTCACTTGCATTGAGCCAGGTGCAGTGAGTGGCATGTACCTGTAGAACAGTACTCAGGAGACTGAGGCAGGAGAATCCCTTGAGCCCAGGAGTTCAAGAACAGCCTGGGCAACACAGTAAGACCTGGCTCAAAAAAATATAGGAATAACATAAAATAAAAGCTCTTGGCAGAGCTTCCACTGGGTGAGGTGTACTAAGTTACCTGTCTCTACACCGGTTACTGCACAAGGATTTCACTCCTTTCATCTTGAGAACTTTAGGAGTATTAGCATTCCTATTTTATAGATCAGGAAACTGAGTCCTAGCAAATTAGCCCAGAAATAGCAAGAAACCTTTAAAAAAAAAAATCCACAAATGGAAGACTTTCAATGTGGCACAAAGTAGAAGAGCAAATCCTAAAGAAACCATTGCCCTTCACCAACCAGCCACATTCCTTCCCTCACCCACTGACGCTTCGAGATGGAAAAGGACCAAGAGCGAGGCCCAGGCAGGTGGCCCAGACAGGCAGCAGTGCAGGGAAGCATCCCCTGTGATAGGGTCCTGGCTCCTCCCAATCCTCCAAGGATGGACAGCGTCAGAAGCCCAGGGCCGGGTGCCTACCTCCATGCGGGCCTTGTAGAAGTCCACATCATGCAGTTTCTCCTTGCAGCGAACCAGCTCCATCTCCAGCCTCTCCACACGGTTTGCCTTCTCCCGCAGGGAATCCAGCTCGTCCCGGTAGGCACGGGCAGACCGGGCATCGGCTGCCAGCTGGATGTTCTACAGGGCAGGCAACGGCAGTGAAGATGGCTTAAGACATCCCTCTGGGGAAGGGACACCCCAGGAAAAGCCAGGTCCAGATGTCTGAGGGGCTCTGTGTACAAGCTACCCAGTGGGGTCTTCTGAGGGTGTCACTAAGAAACATGGCCACCCCAAGGGTGTTCACAGGACCCCTGACTCTTAAGCAGCTCTGTGGGACATTCCTGTCCCTCTGGACCCCCTCACTGAGGCATCGCAGCCTACACAGGCTCCTGCTCACCTCCTGCTTGACCTTCTGGAGCTCCAGCACCAGCTGGTCCACCTCATGCCTGGTGTCCACAAGCTGCTCTGTCTTCTCCTCCCTGCAGAACGATCAGGAGGAAGAGCATGTGTGAGGTGAGGCTTCTTTGCAGGACCTGGAGACAGGCAACCACTCCCAGGGAAAGGAAGGGACCCAAGTTTTGGGGTCCTAGAAGCAGATATGCCTATGGGGCGCACATAAATGTTCCCGACTCTAAATTCTTTCCTCTAGTTTCTAACAGTTGCGCACAGACCACCACCACCTCTGGGCCAGGTTTCCCTATGAGTGTACAGAGCAGGTAGGAGAACCTGGCTGTGGCTCTAGTGCTCCACAGATGGGCTTGTGTGGGGTCAAGGATGGGGAGACGAAGGCAGGCAACTGCCCATGGGACAGGTGAATGACATTCACCAGCTGCAGGAAAGAGAGGACCAGCTCCCCAGGGAGGGCAAGGTGCCTCCTCCCTCCACCTGAGAACAGCTATCCCAGCTCCAAACTGGGCCCATGTGGGACAGCTATCTCTTCTGGAGGCAATCCATAATGTTTGGGAGCCAGAAGACAGAGGAGAAGCCCTGCTTCCACGCAGGCCCCGAGGAGGTCTTCAGTAAGCAGCAAGTTGGAGCAGCCCCACCAGGTCCAGGGCACAGCCAGGGCCCTGCTGTTTGTGGCACTGCCCATGCAAGCTGACTGCACACTAGAAACAGGTCTGCAGCCACTACACAGAAGCAGGAAAAGCAGCTGAGCCACTTACAGGTCCTGCCTGACACGCCGCAGCCTGGCCTTGGTGTCAGCCAGCTCCACCGCCAGATGCTGCTTGTCCTCACTGGAGAGGCTGCTGGTGGGGCTGGGCGTGGAGTTGCTGCTGGAGGACTTGACCGGGCTGGGTGGGTGCTGCGCCTGCAGGTAGTCCCGCTCCTGCGTCAGGTCCACGATCAGCTGCACCGGCAACAAGGGGCAGAGGAAGAAGACACACAGGCTCACTAGGGCACCCTGGGGCCCACGCTGTGCCCAAGTTCAAAGTGGGTACAAAACCACCCGGAGAGAAGAGATTTCTGCTGAGACTCAGAAAACAGGCGTGAGGTATTAAAGGGTAGTTGCATGTTTTCAAAAAGGGGTGAAATATTCAGTGGAATAAAAAGTGACTGTGGTAGAAGAGGCACCCTGATGATTTCTGTCCTGTGCATGTCTCCGCAGTGACCATTCATCCCAGAGGACAAAGCCAAGGAGAGGACCCATTTCCCGCCTCCACCAGACCCTGATCAGCAGTATGGGGAGGAGCTAGGGCCCAAGATGGAGAGGGGAGGAGATAGAGGCAAGTGTCCCCAGTCCTCCCCAGGCTGCCACACACCTCAGTACACTCGTCACGCTCATCGATGAGCCTGCGGAGGTGGAACACCATGCTCCGGGACAGGGCCTCCAGCTCCTCCGGGGCCACGTCTGGTAGCTCCAGCCACTGCAGGTCGAACACGTTCTCCTGGTTGTGGGTTACCTGCAGGAACACAGTCCAGCACTGCAGACACCAGCACATGTGGCCCTGGGCTCCCGAGTGCCTCTCTGCCCACGACCACTGGGCGGGAGACCCAGGCAGAGATCAGAGCCTGTCTTGCTGGGACATCAGACAGCGCCTCATAAGACATTACTGATCCCAGATTGGCTGATACATTTCCTGTGGTGAGCAGAAAGGCTCCTTCAACAAGTATAGGCAAACTTCAGATGAGCACCACTAATACAAGCCACTTCTGCTCGCAAGTCTTTTAATAGCAGAAAGCACTTGCCTTCCACTCAAAGGTCCCAGGATAAGATATTTATTTGCATTGGAGCTATATTCATTTGCAACACAAAGACTGGCATCTAGGAAGGATGAGTAATAGTATTAATATTTCTTAAAACTCTAACACAGAATATTAAGCTTCCTATGCTTTTTTGTTTTGCTTTTTTTGTTTTCTGTCTTTTTGAGGCAGGGTTTCACTATGTAGTTCAGGTTGGCCTTGAATTCACTTTGTAACCTAGGCTGGCCTCGAACTTGTAATGATCCTCCTGCCTCAGCCTCTCAAGTGCTAGGATTACAAGCGCATCCTATGTTACAATGGTGGCTACCTAATGATCCTGTGTTCTGTAGGGGGAACTGTTCAAAATCTAAAGCAATCTTCAGGAAAATCCCTAATTTATTCCCACAAGCCTCAGAAGACCACCTGGTTTTGTCCCCTTCTGTCACCAGGGATGGAGGATGTGGTGAGCTCTCATCTTCTCATTTTTGGAAGAAAAGTATTATAATGTTCAGGCCTCAAACAGGAGCTCAGCAAAGCAATCCAGAAGAAAAAAATTATTAAATTATTCAGAGCAGTAGATGGAGATAGAAAAAAAAAAAGATTTTTTTTAAAGAAGAAAATAAACCCAAAGCACCAAAAGCAAAGACAAGTTCATTTCAAGAAACATTCAGTTCCTCCAAAGATACCACTCTCTTTCTTTTCTTCTCTTCCCACAGAGACACAGACAAGGGACAAGTCTGGACACAATCAACCCCTGAATTAGAGGAACTTGCATCCCTTCAAACAGGTGGGAGCCGGGGTTCCAAAGCCGGATTCTGCGCTGTTCCACATACGGTCCGGGGAATTGAGGCTTAGAGCTGGGCTTTGGGGGGTCGGTGCCTGGGGGCAGTCACCTATGGAACTTTTAACTGAGGTCCGCTTTCCACTTCCCTTTGTTCTAACAAGTAGGGCCCACATGGGTCTTGGACAACTGAATTCTTAAAAAGCATCCGATAAATTGTGAAACTTGTCCCCAGTGCCAGTTCCTGAATTTGACAATCACACAGAACTCTCCTGGCTATGTACTTATTATTTATTTATTTCAATATCCTGCTGTCTGGACAGGCAGTAGAGACACTGAATGGCAAAGAACTGATTGATTAGTCTCAAGGGCCTCAGCCCCAAGCAGACACGTGTTCAAAAACACAAGGAAATGAAAAAGCAGAACGCATCTTAGGCCAACAGGTGGCCAGTAATGGTTGAGAATATTTACTAAAGTACTGACTTCCCCTGGAGGCTGGCTTTGCTGGAATCCTTACCCTGAAATAAACTACATCTGTCTCCTGCTTCAAACTGGGGTCTCAGAACTCAGCCCATAGTGCTCCAGCCTGATGTGGAAGCTGATGGCCCGGTCCCAGCCCCTTCACCTGCATCGGCTGGTGAAGAACTATACATATTCAGCTGTTGCTGCTGATTACACACCAGCTCTTGTGTGTCTTTTGCATGCATTTATTTACATCTAATTAGACGGAGTGCTGAACCCCAACAAGATGCCTAAGATAAAAGCCGATTTTCGGGTGAGTTCATCTCCCGAGGAAGCCACCTTGGACAGAAGAAGATCTGGCTCCACCATTTCCCCTGGAACTTGAGTCTGGGCTGAGATGAGTTCCCTGGGTCAGCCTTCTCCCAGAACTAGCTGGTTTTCATGTCCCACAAGGTGGCAGCCTGTTTCTCTGTGTGTCACTGACAGCAGCAGAAAATCTCTATAAAGATCAACTCGTTCAGAACACTGACATTTGCCAGAATACATTTTCAGGGCCTGTAAATCAAATTCTGAGCCTAAACCATTTGACAGCTCTTAAAAATAGTCTGAGTCCATATAAGGCAAGGAAAAGGAGGCAGAAGATGGCTTGATTGAAGTATTGTATTTTTTTAATTTTTATTTTTACCCTTATTTTATTTTAGCTCACTGAGGGCTACCTTTCCAAATAGAATCCATTTGTCGGTGGTCTCTGAAACCTAAAATTAGCAAAAGCATTCACAGGCAAGGTCGTTTATCAACTTTCCCACCACCACAGAGATGCTGCTGCCTGCCCACCACAGGAGCGGGTCCACAGTGGGGCTCCCACAGGTGCCTACCTCCTGGATGTGAGCCACGATGCCCGCCTGGGTCTCAATGTCCAGCTGTTTGATTCTTTCAATGAACTCCTCTTTCCTCTCACACTGTGAAGGGTTACAAGTGTCAATGAGAGCATTCTTCAGTGAGGGTGCACCTGGGGCTATGCCCACAGTCAGGAGATGAATGCCCACCCAGGCCGGACGGCCTTCCCAACCAAGACCGCCTTGTCCCCCAAGCAACGCTCAAACTGAGGCTTCTCTCAAAGTTGTTCCAAAACCCAAGGAGCCTGTTTTTCAAAGCCATCCCTAAGCCTCTCCCAGATGGAAAACATGGGGGTGGGACTCTAGAGTGTGCTTCCGACAAGCTCTTCAAAAGGCAAGATTCTTATACACTCAGGATGCAAATACCTGGCCCCAGGGTAGGGGCAGAGGCAGGCCCCCTCCAGCGCTCCTTTGAAAAAAGGTCACCATTTTAGACTCTGCATTTGGTCTCTGGCACAACTATGAGACTCTGCCTCTTTGCACAAGTGGTAGGGCATGGCTATGTTCCAATAAAACTTATTTACATAAGCAGAAGGCAGTCAAATCTGACCCACAACCTGTGGTTTGCATCTCTTTGTTCTAGAAAGAGGTTTCCATAAAGGGGACAATTTGCTAATGGTATTGTGCCTTAAGGGGCCTGCCGCACAAAGGAGAAACTGTCCCCTAAGAAAGGGACCATTCTCTCTTACCTCTGTCTGGCTGAACTGAAAGTAGCTTCACTCCCACCCAAGCTAAGGGTGCCACTTAATGGCACAATTCCAAAAGCAGGCCTCTAAGGACAGGACTTTCTCAGCCCGTGCCCAAGCCCTACCTGGACAGCACAACCCAGCACCAGCAGCAGCACCTTCTTAATCTCCTCCATGCTCTTCCCTGCATCAAAACATATTTAATTAAGCTCGACCATTTATAAAATTCCCCCAATGACATGTTTATGCTAGAGTAAAAACATGCTACTCAGTCTGCTGGAGTTAGGTGTACACACTCCACCTTTTTACTATGTAAGGGTTTATTTTTTTAAACCAAATGAGTATTCTTCACATAACCAAAGGAAGCCCTTCCCTATTCAAGTGTGTATCAGAACTATTGCTCCACGATATTAATGAAGTGTGACATCAGCAACAGTTTTTAATGTACATGGAACAGGAGAGAAGAATCCCCACAGGAGAGACTGGGTCAACTGTCTACAGCACTGTCTTTTATTCTGCAAAATTTCAAAGGAGCCGAAGACAGATTAATGAGCCCCCATGCACCCTCGGTGTCACACTACCAACCTTTTACACATCAAAGTGCTTTTGAGTTTCACTGTTTGGCTGGAGGTGACCAAAGCAGGCAACATATTTACATCATTTTTGATGGCCAAAACCTTACAAACAACTCTCTTCCAGAGGTTTGCATTTTTGACAGTTTAATCTAAACTATGCTATAAAGAATATCTTGGGGGTGCTGAGTGTGGTGGTACATGCCTGTAACCCTAGCACTCAGGAGGCAGAGGCAGGAGGATCGCCATGAGTTCAGGGTCAGCCTGGTTCAAAGCCATAGTGAAACTACATAGTAAAACCTTGTCTCAAAAAAAAAAAAAAAAAACCCAAAAAACAAACAAACAAAAAACCAAAAGTCAAAAACAAACAAACAAAAAAGAATATCTTAGTGGCTAATTCTTTACATGTGCTCATTTGCTTTCTCAGAACAAACTCTTTTTTTATGCTTCTCATTTGGCCAAATTGCCCTATAGTCAAGTTTTATCTTTTTCTCCTGGGAAAGAGGTCATAATTCTCATTGTCTGACCTTTAGAACAACACTTATTATTTTTCCTTGAAAATTATATTTCGGGGCTGGGGATTTAGCTCAGCGGCATAAGTGCCTGCCTTGCAAGCACATGGTCATGAGTTTGATCCCTGGTACCGATTTTAAAAAAAAATCATATTTCGCCATTTTAAAGTTTGTCTTTGATGAGACTTCAGGCTGGATGCACTGGCATCTGTTCATCTGTCTCAGTCTCCTACATGGAGTCAGAAAGCCTGGCCTCCAGAGCCGGTTTGGCTGAGTAGGAATGGTGTGGCCCGGACCAGGACTCTTTCTCCCACCCTCAGCTTTCACATCTATAAAATGGTGGTGGAGGGGTAGGGCTCTCTTTCAAGGCAGAAAAAAAGTGCTACGATTTCTGTTTTTTTTTTCACTATCCTGTCGTATACAGGGGAAAGGGAGTATGTCAAAAATAGCATCCTTCTTTGGAAAGACCTAGAATAATACCCACTCACACTGTGCCAAATTGGCCTAAAGTATTGATCTGAGGTTGCTAGGATATAAAACCAAACTTCTGGCCCAAGAGCTCAGGACACATTTCACTCTGGGTCCTGGGAAATCCCTGCCTGAATGAACCTTCTTCTTCAACACTGGTATCACTGCTGAGTCACATAGTGGGGGGTGGGGGTGCACAAACCAGAGCCACAGGGTTCCTGGCCTGAGGTGGGCAAGAGCAGCAGGGGCTGCACCACAGGGCCTGGGCCACACCCCTGCGCTCCAGGACACACCAGAGTTCCCCTGTGTTACCGACCCAAGAATTATGGCTACGCCTGTGTCTTTACCCCTAAGTGCACAAATGCATCAGTATTTGAAATGGAAAGATTCTCCAAGTCTTACTTTTTTGTTTTACACACAGGTTTTTATCCGGCCAAGAGGCTGTACTCTACGGACCACGTATCACCACAATGACTCACTTGTCTATTAATAACCGAGCGACCGATGGGCTGTGGCATTTTAGTTTTGGTAAAGAGCAAAAGGAAAACCCACCCAGGTACTAAGAAAGCTTTGAATTTGAGTAACTGCTCTCCAGCCCACACCACCAACCCCACCTCCTTCCCTCCAAAGGTCCACAGACCACCCACAAGTGTCTCTCCAGTGCCCTGGGAGGATGTAACAAGTTCAGACCTTTCCCAGTCATCAGGGCTCATCTTCCTACAGTGACACCCCTTTTTCCACAGGCCGCTTACCTGGTGCCGTAACCACCAGGGCTAGGACACGAGGAGAGAGTGCTTACAGGGCCTCAGAGTGGCCCGTGCAGAAAATCTTTATGTCCTTTAGTCACAGCAAAGTCCCCAAAGAATCTAATTATATCACCCTTCAGAATAACCAACTCCAGTGATCCACTGTCCCAGCCCACAGCAGATTAAAACAGAAAACTAAATGGCGGAGAGGGTAGTTAACCTAACCTAAGTATCCGGAGTTGATCAATACACAATGGGCAGCAAATGTACTAACAGTCCCATAAAGACCTGCAGCTGTTATCTGTCGACTGAAAATAAACAAACATAAAAAGCAGAAGAACCCCACTGATAGTAACAAGAACCAAGGCTGGTATTCCAACAGGAAAAGGAGCCTGGAACCCTGCACATGTTTGAGGCCCAGGAGCCACATGGAGGCCACTGGGCAGAGCCAGGGCTCTGCTCCCCATACCAGCATTACCCGCAAGGATACCCTGAGCGTTCACTTGTCCAAACGTCCACCAGGCATCAAGGAAAAGCCAAATGGGGAAAGAGTTTTAAAGGTAAAGAATTAAATTGAGGAAAATCTTTATGAAAAAACAAACACACACTCAGGGATGAAAAGGGTGCTTCATATCCAGGGCCTGGCTCCTTTCCCCTGGGCTAAGGGAATGAACGCTTCCTTCTAACACCCACACCCACACCCACACCCATACCCAAGACCTTGCCCTGCACAGATCCCTGGCGGGACAGCAAGCAGCAGTTCCCTCACTTCTCATGAGAAGCCGAGACCCAATTCCTCTCCTGATTTCAGCAGCAAGAACAGTTACTCTCATTGATTTACTCTGCTGTGGGTTTTGGATAGTTTCAAACCATACAAGGGTCTCCTGGTTCCCTGCCAGCAAGACCAGCTCAAGTCAAGCTGGCCACAAACCCCTCCCTGCCAAGCACCTACTGTGTGCAGGGCCCTGAAAGCACGAACCCTGCCAGGTCTTCTAGTTTGTGGTAAGGGTCCAAGCAAGACTTTCTGAAATGTCCAGGCTGAGACCTGGAGATGAGAAGAGCCAGCCTTCAAGGCCACGGGAAAGCATGGGCAAAGTGGGGTTTCTCAAATCATAAAGGCTTTGTGGTTAGGCTTCCTGGAGTGAGAAGGGGGTGGGGTAAGGAAGGATGTGGATTTGGATGGCAGGTGAGTCACCAGCTACCCCTGGGGGTGGGGTCTGGAAACATCAGACAGCCTCTGTCTGCATGCACACAGGGTGCCTAGCATAGGGGATCCCTAGGGGGGTCCCAGTCAGCCTGGGCCAACCGCTGAGTCTAAGCAAAGCCTTACCACCTGCCTCCCTGAGTTCCTCTGACACTGAGAAACCCTGCTGGGCCTGACCCTCCGGGCAGGATGAAAAGCTGAACACCCAGCTTGTCTGGAAGGCAGAGAAGCTGATCTGAGAGATGCATTCAGGAGACAGATACCTACAGCCACCAGCTCCCAGCATGGAAAGGAAACCCCAAAATCACTCTCGTGGCAAAAGGGTGGACCCACGGACAGAAACGCAGTTGGGAAATTAGGAAGTGCACCATCCTCTAATACTCGGGAGCTGGATTAAAGCGAGATTGAGAATCCTGGTCTTTCTAGTGTTAAATCTGCGACACACATGGTTGGTGACACCACCTTGTTACTCAGTGTGGAACTGGGCCCACTCCTGAACACAGGACTCAGTGGATGTCAGCACACACAAGGAAACCTGCCTTGCTCCACTCATACACACTCTCCCAGGCTCCTCTGGGCTCTGCTCTTTGGCTGTTTGTTAGTATGCATGTGTGGTACATGATGACTGCATCTATTGTGGGGAGTCGGTACATATATAACACACCTCAATTCTTTAGTCTCCTCACTGGCAAAAGGTCTCTCTGTTTCCTATTATTTACACAAGTGATTTATATGTTTGGGCTTCTCATACATGAAAATATCTCACGGAACATCTCTTTGGTTCTCTTACACAGCTGTTTAAAAGTTCCTGGTTTCTAGACACAGAACATAAAATCTGTCAACTTGTTGCAGGCTGCTGAGTTAGACAGAAACACTATAGGCAGTCAGACAGGGCTGGGCCCTCGAAAGAGCCAGTGCAGAAGACCAGATATCTAGCAACCTTGGAGGAAACAGAAGCCTCCAGCTGTGGGCCAGATCTCGAGACAAAAGATCAAACACACACACCCACATCAGAGATTGATATTCTAAACAGGTCTCTATCACCGTGAGGAAGCCAGGAGTCACCATCCTAAACCCCTACAGGAAGAGTCACTGTTCCATATTCACTCATGCTAGCTACTGTGACTCATTTCCTCCATTTGTCACTGATTTAATCAATTTTAAATGAGCAATTAATCTTACGGGTTGGCCATAGTGTTGTCCCACCTCATGCCCACCTTGCTAGTTCCCAGTTTTCTCCACCTTGCTCACTTTGTGGTTTTACTCTATCAAAGTCCCTAGAAAAGGCAGTTTTTGGCAACCCATTTGGGACCCCTCTGTCTCTCCCTAACAGAAGTTTTCTTTCTCTCAATAAATATATTCTGCTCTTAACCTCTGTTGTTCCTAAAATTTATTCTTCATTTTAGAGAACACAGACTTGTACAGGGCATCTAGTATGTTGAGAGTTCTGTTCCCTTATATCAGCATCACTTCCCAAGAGGGAGCCCTTCCTGCTCCAAACAGCTTTCTGCCTGGCAGAGGTAGGGAAGGAGGCATGGTGCTTATCTGACCCACGGAGGTCAAAGGGCTGATGCTTCCTCTTGCTAAGTTCAGGACTCAGGGCCTGAACCAGGCACACCTGTGGGGCCTGACTGATTGGAAAGAGGTGGGCTGCCTGCCACCCCACAGCCCCAGCGCCTTCCCTCAGCACACCACCACTCACCTCACCCCAAAGCTATGTGGAAAAGACAGCACTGTTATCTTCATCTCACAAAGAACACAGCTTAGAGAGGCCAAAAGTTACAGAACAAAGATTTGGTCCTGGCTACCACCTACACCCTCCCCTGCCCCCACACAAACTGTGCAGATATTTGTCACCAGTGTTTACCGACTGACACCAACAGTTACCACCAAGTACCCAGGATACCAAACCATTTCATTTTCCTGTCTCCTAGGGAGACAGCAGTGTTTTTCTTAGTAATTCTACCTTCTGCTCTGGTTTGACTGACATGCTAGAGTGGACCACCACCGGCATTCCCTGGTTTTCTGTTTAAAAACCAGTCATTTCCTAACCATGACAATGGGGCCATCCCACAGATGGACAAGCAGCACTTTCGACATGACTCTATTTCTCTCTGTGAACAGGGACATCCCAGACACGCACTGGGCACTGCCCTGTGGCCCCTCCTGGGGGCTCCACTTACGAGGATACGAGGTCACCTTCCAGAGCACTGCTGAGGAACAGCGCAGAGGGTTCTCTGTGAGTGGACACAAGGGGACTCCCCATCACCCCTGTCCCAACCACAGGGCAAGAGGTGGGCCTCTCTGCATACTGGTTCACATTCTGAGGTGGGTGAGGGACACCCTATGAAACTCTCACCCAGTTTCCATATACCTAGAAGTTATCATATGTGGCCCTCATTAATGCAACCAGGTACTCCCCAACTTGTTTAGTCACTCAACAAACATTTATCAGGTGTGGACAAGGGGGCATGGAGCCACATGCTTGTGAGAAACAATGCAAGGCTCTCCCAAGTGCACTGGGACCAGGGGACCCTCAGCCCAGTGTCTCCATCCCCTGCATCAACCCAGTCCCTCCCCATGGGTCCCCCAGCACCACCATGCACACAAGACAACTGAAACAGCTCCCCCAGATTATGTAAAACAATCTCTAAAACCACATGGAGCCCTCGGGACACCATCAGCACCAATATGACCCCCCTCCCACTAGCCAGCCGAGAGTGCAGAACTGAGAGCAAGTTCATTTCCTAGCACCCAGCAACGAAGAGGACAGAAAAGGAGCATCAACCACAAGACTCCAGCTCGAGAGCAGAGCTTGTGATAGGTAGTCGTGGGGAGGTGGAGGGCAGGCAGGAAACAGTCACAGCAAGCGTCCCTCTTGACCAAGCCCAAATGTCACAGATGAACTGAACGACCTTTGACAAGCAACACCGCATCCCGCCTCTTCTCCGGATGGCCACTGCAGAGAGCAGTCCCGCTGGAAGCCATGGCTTGGGCCCCGCAGCCAGCAGGGCTCTCTGGGCATGGGCCACTCCAGGGAAGTTTACTAAACAAAGCCCGGTATCCAGGCAGGTCCGGCTGGCCTTGGGGCCGCCTTTGGTAGTGTGGTGTGTTTGGGGGGAACCAGCTTAGCATCCTGGTTCCTAGGAGGCAGCGCTCGGTGGGGGGTCTGAACCAGGGAGGGCAGGCACTGTGCTTTTCTGAGCAGCATCTGGGAGCTTTTCTGCTCTCCCAGGGACCAAAAAGGAAATATACCAACAATCAAAAGGCTTGCAAGGTTAGGTGTTTAAAAAACATTTCTTTCCTCCTTATTCAAGGGACCTAGTTTTGGCAAAAATCATAATAAAAAAATAAGTAGGACTGAAGAATGAAGACCCCAGAGAAATGAAATAAAAATAAGAAGGGCTGGGGAAAGAACTAAAGAATCACACCTCTACCTAACCCCTTGCAGACCCCAGCCCATAACACCCTGGAGAGCACAGCCCGAGAGGTGCAGGGGAAGGACAGCTGCCTTTAGGGCTTCCTCAAGAGCACACTGAGTAGCAAGAGTTGTTTCCAACAACCCAGAGTCTCAGCCCTGGCCTGCTTCCCTTGGTTGCTGAGGGACGCTGCCAGACCTGTGCAAACCCGGCCTCCGGTCCCTCAGCCTCCCAGTCAGCTGAGTCCCTCTCCCTGCAGTGTGGGCTTTGGGAGGGGAAGTTACCATGGGACCAGAAAGCAGCTCCAGGGCGACCTGGAGAGGGAGCAAGTGAATACTCAAGTCAGTTAAGTAGGGAGCTCCATGAACCTTCAGCAGCTGCCTGCTGCAGCCCTCAGAGCCTGGGCCTCTGCTGTCTCTGATGCCTGGACTCCAGCCTGAGTTCCTTCTCCTCAAGGTCTTATCCCCACTGCTGCTCCGATCTCCAGTGCCTACACCAAGGCCTTGTATTGGAGGCCAGGTTCCTGGAGTGTGATACTGGGAGGCAGCGGAACCTCCAAGAGGCAGGGATCCCTTCTCTATCTCTTTTCTGTTCCCTGGCCCTGAAGTGAACAGTTCTGCTCTTCCCTGGGCTCTGAGGCCTAAAGCATCAGGGACAATTGAATATGAACTAGGCCCTCTGAAACCGTAAGCCAAAATAAACCCTTTCACTTTGTAAGCTGATTGCTTTGGATGTCCATTACCAAGATGGAAAACTGGCAGACACATTTGCCTCTCTGTTCACAGATCCTCCAAACTCTGTCCACTCTGCCTAAAGAAAACTTCCAGACAGACCGACTGTCCACTCTGCCTGCTGTGAGGGCACTGGCACACCACCCTGCATCCTGATGGACCTTATTCCCTTCCCTGCTCCAACACAGAAAGGGCTTCCTCCACAGAGGCAGCCTACATCCCCAGGGTCACTGAATGCTGGAAGCCAGGCTTTGGCTGAGCTCCTCCGTGTGCCTCTGGCCACGGGGCAGCTGGCAAGATGAAGAAGGACACCACAGCAAAGGTCTTCTCTTTGGAAGGTCGGAAACTGAGTGGCACACACAGCAGGGTCCTGCACTTGGCTGGACAGGAAGGACATGTGGGGTACTCTGTGCCAGATACTCAAACCCTTATAGTGTCGGGAGAGGTCCCTCTGTGACCACTCTGTGAGGGTCACTTAGGATGACCCAGGGCCACACCACTGAGCAGCAATGATGAAGCCCCAAAGCTGTCCTCAAACATCCCAGCTATATCCAGGGCCCTGCAGAGCACAAGCACAGGACCACAGCCTCTCTGCAGGCTCCTGGGAACCATGCATGGTCTTTAGAATGCAGGAAGTCCCCCTGGCAGAACAATGGTGGCAGCCAGTTCTGCTTGAGACCAGCAGCCAATCATTCACAGTTATAACCACCTACTAAATTTACAGCCGTAAATGCTTGTTCACCTATGGAACCCCACACCATGTGTCTCAGAAAGAGTCCCTGCCCATTCTGGGCTGGACTTCTGTACCTATAAGGCTTCTTCCCTTCCATTCTGCATAATTTAGGTGGGATCAGCAGTTTACAAGTCTGAAAACCTTACCACCTCACTTGGATACAAACCTTGGAAGGGAAAACAATGCTCTCCTCCAGGACCACAGCTTTATGAGTCATCACAGAAATTAATTAGCTAACACCCCGGCTTCCTGTCAGCCAAATCTCATCTTTTTGCATGTGTGGCACTGTGACAGGCCTGGCTGCTGAGAAAGGGATGCCAAGGAGGCAGAGCTGGTCTAGTTCTAAGCAACAGCCCATCTCATCTCATACAACAGATGTGAGCTCTTGATTTTCAGAAGGTTTCTTGTTGAATACTCTCATCAATAAGCCACGCACATGCATGAGATGGGTGTGCAGTCAGCAGGACAGCTCCTGGTGCACCATCCGTAGCCTGGCAGAGACATGCTGCTGGCACTGGGCAGGGACAGAATCTCACTTCACCTTGATCACTGACACTGGGCCTTTTTTTTCCATGAGAAGATACAGTTAAGTAACTGTAAGGAGCCCCATCCACCCACTTAAGGGAGCATAAAGTGGGGAGAGGACAGAAAAGAGACAGAAATGGGCCTCCAGCACTTACGCTGCATTTACTGAACACCTACTCTATGCCAGGCACTGATCCACATTGGCTATACTGGCAGGGACAACACAAACCTACTGATTCCTGCCCTCACTGGAGATTCCCATGCCAGCAGGGAAAAGCGAGCAAAGCCATGGACACAGGGAAGTCAGTCCACTGGATGGTCCTGCACAGGTGATCTGTGCTGTGAGATAAAGGCAAGTGGAGCAGGGAGGGTGGGGCATGGAGGAAGGGTGGCCGTCAAGCAAGTGGCAGCGAGTGGAATGTGCTGGGACTGTTCCCGGAGGAGCCTGAGGGATAAGGCAGCGGGCAGAGGACTCACAGACCTTGGCACTAGCAGCAGGGACAGAAAAGGGAAGAATCTCAAAAAGGTAGTACTAGGCAGCCACACAGGGAGCAAACTGCAGGGCACAGGCAGAAAAGATGCCCTGTGAGCATAGAGGTGGAAGGCAGTGACAGTGGCCAGGAGGAGGAGTGGGGCAGCAGTGGGGCGGAGCAAAGCTCAGTTCCTGTACACATCCTAAAGGTGTAGCCGAGGCGCAAGGCTGAAGGAAGAAATTCAGGGAAGAGACAGAGATGAGGTCTGGCTAACGAAACACAGTGTACCCTACAACCTCAGCCCTGAGACACCTGCACACTGCCAGGGCACAAGGCAGGAGGAGGAGAGGGGTCAGGAGGGTGCTGGCAGATCCCAAGCCACACTCATTACTGTGGGGCCCACAGTAACTAGGCGCCACTGACCCAGGGGTTCGGTGCACCAGGAGATGGCTACAAAACCACAGGCCCATCAGGAAGGACACTGGAGGCGAGCCAGGGCACAAAGCTTGGTGCAAGAAAAAGCATGGTGCCTAAGAGGGGAGCTATTCGGGGCTTCAAAAGCCAGCTGAAGAATTTTTTTGCATCAGTTCAGGACATCAAGGCAGCCATGACAGTGCAACTGAAGACACTCACAAAAGAGGAGCTGCAGAAGTGCTTCAGAAAGTTTGGGAAAAGATGCGATAAATATGTTCAAAACAAGGACAGGACTTGGAGACAGAGTAACAGCAATGTTGTCTTTTACTGTAGTATTTTTTAAAATTTAAGGGTCCGATACACAATGTATGTACCATTGTTGCTCCCTAATGGTATTTTTGTTTTGTTTTATTTTTTTAAGGTTTCTTTCCCTTTTTTTATTTTTTAGGTACTGGGATTGAACTCACAACCTCGGGCTTGCCCTGCAGGCACTTATGCCACTGAGCTAAATCCCTGGCCCTGATTGATGTGTTTTGAAATTTTGTTTTCTTTTTTTTCTTTTTTTCTCCTTTGAAATAAAATAGTTTTAAAAAAATAAAAAATAAATAAATATAAGTGTCCATCACATGTTTCAAACACATCTCATAATTATGAAATAAAAGTAACTGGGTTGTATACTTAAAATGGGAGAATTTTAAAGTATGCAAATAATATGTCAATGAAACTTTTTAAAATGAAGCATCTACTTCTCCATAGGTATGCAGGCGCCTAAGGTTCAACCAACACTAGACTGGCAATGTGTGATACAGACAGGAGCTCAGGCTTCCAATCAGCTACTCTGTCACAGGCCAAGTGACCAAGGGTTTCTCACCAAAACCCTGGGAGCCTCTGCTCATAAATATATCCCTGATCTACAAATAAATGGCACAGCCACATCCCAGAAGCACATGTTGTTTCGTGTATGCATGCGTGAATGCACATTTAGTTTCGCAGGGCATAAACCCAGGGCCTTGTGCATGCTGGGCATTAGCCCCTAGCCCTGGTTCCATGTTTGGACCCATGTCCAGTGCCTTGTGCATGACAGGCTGCCTGACATATCCAGAATGAGCCTCCAGTGTCTCCAGAGCAAAAGAGATCTAAGTTGTAATCTCCAACCTTGGCAGGTATCACCTACATCTCCCCCATACACATTAGCCCTCAAATAAACCAGGAAGGCAGCATGGTTGCTGGGCTGCAGTTATACACAAGTCCTCAGAGTCCCAACTTTTGTCAGTACCAAGATGGGACTGGGATGGGCTGCATTTGGCATCCTTCACCTTTCTCTGGAGGGACCTTGAAATAAAGCCAGCAAATACATGGCCTAAAGGCACAGCTGGAGTGTGGAGGATACACACTGAAAAATGAGGAGGTCGCTCACTGCCAAGAATCACCAGGTGGCCCAAGCGCACATGGCAAGGACACAATGCCTGGCAGTGAGTGCTGAGGGGCCAGCACACGGAAGGCCAGCAGGAGGCCAAGGGCATCTCTTTCTTGGGCTCACACAAACAGAAAGCAGACCATGATGGGCTGGAGTCCAGAAAGAGCACCCTGCACAAGGAAGCTCCTGCTGGGACCTCCTAGATGTGGTCCCAAGGGAGAAGTGATCCTTTCGAGTCATGTTCTTGGCTGGTCACTCAGTGTACTTTTCCTCCCTCTCAAGGCAACTTGGCTACTGCTACGGTCATAGAGAGAGAAAGGACAGCCAGACAAGGATGAAGAGATGCCAGTAAGAGGAAGCTTCAGTCCCTTCCCTAAAACCCTGAACCATTTGGGATCCCTGGTCTCTTCCACCCTGCAGGTGTGGATTTTGTCTTCCTTGACATCTCACCCAGACCCAGGGTTCCAAAATGCTGATGAGGTCTCACCTAGAATGAAGGGAGACCCAGCCAGCCAGAAGGTAAGTCTGCCAGGGCCTAAGTGTGTATATTGTGAGCCATGGGTACCCGGGAAGGGAGCCAACGTGCCACCCCCTTTAATTCACTGAGTTAGCTGGCAGGTACAAACTAAGCTCTGACTTTCTGGAAGATTACAGGACACTGACCATCAGACACCAAGAGGACTCTAGAGCCCTTGCCCACCAGGGGTTCTGAGTCCAGCAGAGATAAGAGAGACAAATGACCCCACTGTACTGAGCTCAATCCCAGTACACGAAAAAGGTATCTCGAGATCTCCAGAACGGCACTGATTTCCTTCCTAAGGAGCTGCACTCCATCACTGCAGACTCTGATCCATATTACTGAGGTACCGAGACCCCGGAGAGGCCGCCACGTGCCTCAGACACCTAAACTCGGACCTGCCTTCTAAGCAAGGATGAAGCAGTGGCCTCATCTGCCTCTGCACCAGCATCTGATGGGCTGGGACAGATTCATTCTTCAGGAATAAATACGCTTTCAGCTGAATGCCTCAGGGCAATAAACCCGCTCTTTAAATCTCTCCAAAACCATCACGTGTTTTCCCTGTGTGGCTCCAAGCTGGCAGCCAGAGCTTGGTGGCTAACAGCTGTCCAAAGCCGATGGCACTGCCCAGGCACTACAGGGGGTGAGAGGGCCTTTCACTCACCAGACAGTGGGTCTTTGCCAATCATCAAAACATTGGGCAAATTCATTACGATCAGCTGCTGGAGGACTTCCTACAGAGACAAAGGGGGAAAATACCATTAAGAACAGGATCCAAAAATAAAGAACAATTAAGTAAATTACAGTCAGCTGGATGAGTGTGCGGGCCTGATGGTAACTATGAAGACATCAGGTAACAGGAAGGACTATGATGATATAAACATATACGAAAAACCAAACTCTAACCACACTTCTGCCTTGATCATTCTCAAATAAAAATTATGTCTGCGTATGTACAGACACACAAACAAAAAAGGACAAATGACATTCCAAGGTATTTTTAAAAGACACTCTTAATTATTTTTATTGTATGGCTTATACAATTAGAATAGGGAATAAAAACTAGAGAAGCTACTAAACCTTTACCACCTGATGATTCAGAATCTAAGCGCTAAGCTGGTCTCTAACATGAGTTCTAATATACAGAGACTTCTGCCACTGTTAGCAGTGGCTTCCCGGGAGAGGGGCACATCTGGGCCAGTAATGGAAAGGCCAGGAGGGCCACCCATCATACCTTCTTGTCAGCATCTTTTTGTTTTTGTTTTCTTCTATTTTGAGACTGGGCCTTGCTAAGTCACTAAGTTGCCTGGCTGGGTTTGAACTTAACAATCCTCCTGCCTCAGCCTCCAAGAGTGCTGGGGTTACATGTATGCACTACCACACCTGGGTCTCTGTGGTAAGCTGAGGAGCAACCTGCGACCTGTACCTTCCAGCCCATTTCTCAAGCCTCTCGTCTTTGTCCAGATCTGTCTGTTTCACTTATCACAAATCAAAAGATTAAAGTCCAATCTTACAGAAGACCAGGAAAGGGGTAGATTTCATCATGCTTTAAAGGTGGTCCCAACAGAAATTTTTTACCAAGAAAGCTCCTTTTGAGTCTCCTAACAGAGTTTCCTTGAGACGCAGTTTGTCAGGAGTTGCCCAAGACACACTGCAGGGAAGCTCTGTGTTCAGCGGGAGAAGAAATGGGGTTACCACACACTGACTGATCCCACCGAGCCCAAGAGAACATCTCGGAGCCACCTTGGAGCCATGAACTGCGAGAGGGAGCAGCAGCCCTTGAAGACACACAGTAACTTTACCCCTCCACACACACACACACACACACACACACACACACACACACACACACACACACACAGAGCCTTCCATGGCTCCCACCCTTGCAGGAAGTCGGGGTGGGGAGAAGATGCTGCACCACGAGGCGCACCCACTCCTGAGCACACAGCCCCACTACACACGGCCGAGACCGTGCTGGGGTCATAGCACCACCTCAGCCACCACTTACACACACCTGCCGAAGGCTGAGTCCCAACTTCAGCAGCAAAGCACAAGCTGTGTGACAGTCTCAGCCATCCCTGAGGCTCTGAAAAGTCAACGTAAAAACTGTCTCCTGGTCACCAAAGCACTGCACATCCCAAATCCTCCCACACAGCTGGCAGAACACACCCCATGCCTCCCTGCTAACTCAAGCAGGGTAAAGTGTTTCTGCTGACGCCACCCATTCTGTCACATAGTTCCCTTCCCTGCCTCAACATGATGGTCCAGCACCTGGGCCACCCTGGGAGACCCAGGCCACTTTGCTGAGCATCAGCAGCCCCTCTCCAAACCCCAGCTGCTGTTCTTCTGCCACTGGCCAAGTCTCTAATACCCAGCCCTCTATCAGGGCATAAATGAGACATTATATGGGTGGTCAGCTTTTGCATGTGTGTGCTTGAAATAATCGTCCTGTTTTGTTTTGTTTTTCTGAGACAGGGTTCTCACTATGTAGTGCAGGCTGGCCTTGAACTCATTTATGTAACCTTGAACTCACAGTGATCCTCCTGCCTCAGCCTCCCAACTGGTGGGATTACAGGTGTACACCAGCCACCACATCCAGCTGAAATAATCTTGAAGTTCTGTCCAAAGTGATTATTTTATGACAATATTAATCTAAACAAAGTATCACTAGAAAGTGTTATAGAAAATCTATGTAAGCTTCTTCCAAATAGAAAGTTTAGTTTCATTTAGTCAGTACTTTCTAATTTTCCCACAAGAAACATGTCATCTGCACAATTAAGAAATGTTTCATGAATAGATTTTTTAACTTTTCTTCCTTTCAAAATACAATAGGTCTCCCAAGACCTGGTCCTATGGCCAAAAAATGTCCCAAGTCATTAACTGGTCCCTTAAAGGAACATCAATGACAGACCCCACAAAAGCAGGCTCTGGGGCCAGTGCTGTAATGAGTAACTCCAGACACATTAATGTCAAACTTTTCTTAAAAGCATTAAATGAAGCAGGAGAAAGTATTCTAACAATATACTTTAATGAAGGTGCTATATTTAAAATACTTATTTCAACACATGACATAATTTTTACTCAGATATTTTACAGTTTCTCATACTGTCTCTAAAATCAAGTGTGTATTTTACACGTACAGCACATCTCAGTGTGGATGCTAAATTTCCACCAGAAATACTTAAATCTATAAATAGGTTTCATGAAATTTATGGTTGAGAAAGGAGACTCCAGCCAGGTATGATGGAGCATTCTTTAATCTTAGCTATTTGGGAAGCTGAAGCAGGCGGATTGCAACTTCAAGGCCAGCCTGAGCAACTCAGCAAGACTAGTTCAAAATAAAATTGAAGAGAACAGTGCCGGAGATGTAGCTTGGAAGTATAGCAATTGCCTACCATGCATGAAGCCCTGGACTTAATCTCCTATACGGAAGAGAAAAAAATTTTTCCTATCCCCAAGTTGTTCTAAATACACTTAAAATCACTTTTCTATATCTACATTATCAATTTTTGAATTCAAATTAACTAAAATGAATCTACTTCTAAAGACACACAAGCCACATCTTGAGGCCCTGTCTGCTGAGTGTGGCCAGAGGCTGCACATCAGCAATGACAAGGCCTTGGTGGCCTGTGAGTTCCTCCACACCCCTGCCCGCCTCGTGGAAAACTCAGCCAGCGAGGCTGCTGCAGTGGTGGGGCCACAGGGCAACAGGCCAGGGCCTCAGTCTAGCTGGGACGTGAGGAGGGTGCTGATGACAGGACCCTCCTGCCCTCCTGCCGGCGCCTGGAACAGAGAGCCACTGTGGGGGCCAAGCTCCGGCACCTGGTCCCACCCTGGCGGGCTGCTGCGAGGTGCAGGATCCAGTGACACTGGAGGGTGGTCCAACGTGGTACTGTCAGATATGCTCGAGAGACAGGGCTGGTGGCAGCCTTGGGCTTGGGGGGCAGGTCTCCCCAGTGATCCCTGCAGAGTGTGAAGTGGGGGTGCAAACGTAGCCCTGGGAAGGTGGATTCTGTATCCATTTTATTCCTTCCCTTCTCCCTTTTAGGTAGGGTTACTTTCAGATTCTCCTATAAGGCTCTGGGGATGGCCCAGATTTCCCTTTTCATAAAGAAAGTAGACTAATTGCATCCTGGAACGGCCCATTGATAGTTAATTGCTTTTAACAAACCTCCAAAAGCAAAACAAAAGCAGGCCTGAGGGGAGCATGTCGGGATCCTGCAAAGGCAGCTGGAGTGCTCGGAGGAGCAGGGGTGGAGAAGCATCTTCTGCTGGGGGAAGACCTGGCCTGACACTCAGGCTTCAAATCCAAAAATCTAAGATCTCATCAATAATCCAGCACCAAGTTGATGAGGCAAAACACACGGAGAGGGGAGTGGCCAGGACTCTTCCAAGAAGCATCTGTCACCCCATCTGGTGGTGGGTCCCAGGGGCAGCATCTGTGTTGGCACCTGGAGTCAACAGGCCCAGCCAGCTGCCCTCACTCTGATTCCAGGATTCCTGATCTTGACCTACAGTAGGAGGGTGTACTGGGCAGTGTGGCGCCGCCTTGCTCTCAAGGCCTGTAGGTAGCACCAGCTCTCAGGAGTCATCAGCAGAGAAGAGTTCTGAGAACAAAGCAAAAAACAAGCTAAAAACTGGTAACACGTGCCTGAAATCCCAGCTACTTGGGAGGCTGAGACAGGAAGATTGCAAATTTGAAGCCAGCCCAGGCAAGTAAGACAGAGCCTGTCTTGAAATAAGATAAAAAGGGCTGGAGTGTAGCAGTGTAGCTCAGTGCTAAAGTGCTTGTCTAACATACATGAGGTCCTAGTCCAACTCCCAATACTGCAAACAAACAAAGGCAAATCAAGTGGGTGCAGGCACACTGTTACATGATTAAATGCATGTTTAACAGAGGAGGAAAGAAATCTCAAAGTTGACAGGGCAGAATGTTCTTTATTAGAATGACTGGAAATAATGGCCAGAGATATAGCTCAGCTGCACGGCGCCTGCCTGGTAAACACAAGGTTGTGAATTCAATCCGGGGTTACCCCACCCCCATCCCAAAAGACTGGAACTAGACCAAGTTTGCCCAGCATTTTCTAGAGTCTGTAATACATTCCTATCACTTGAAACTCAAAAATTTAGCCCCTATGCCATGGTTTCCCATACAAAGAACGGCAGTCAGAGATGTCTGTTTACTAGGCATGTCAGCTGTAATCAGGACAGGCTTGCTATGAGAAAAAGTATCCATCCTTTCCTGTACAACTCACAAGCATCCAAAATAACAAATGAGACAGATTACCATTTTTAAACACGGTCTCCCCAAAACAAACAGCACCTCCAGTGCATCCATCAGGAAACACAAAGCCTGGATCAGCTGGAGAACAAATGCTGGTCAGGAGAACCCAGGGGTCCCATGAGGATGGCCAGGGCAAAGGCCCAGGGGAGGAGGGGGAGGACCACCCACTACATTAAGCAAAGTAGGGGGCCTCAAGGAAAGCAAAGCCTTCAGCCAGTTGTGCCATGCAATAGAAAGGCTGTTCTCTCTGCAGGTGGGAGAAACATAATGTCCTAGAAAAGATTCAAGGTAAAAACATTTTACACATGTACAGGAGAGGTAAGCTTTGACTTCCACTGGATATAGGGATTGCTGGGTCAAGAAAGATGATTTCATGAAAAATAAGAATAAACCTTTTTCTCCCTTTAAATGAAACCAAAGCTCAGTCTTCTATCAGGAAGGTAAAACTAAATGCTGCTGTTGAAGGCATGACCAAAGAACGATCCTCCATGGGGGTCGGCACAGAAGCTGTCACCGGGAAGTCCATGAGGGAAATCCCAGCAA
The DNA here is from genome assembly GCA_004027455.1 of Hydrochoerus hydrochaeris. NCBI lineage: Eukaryota > Metazoa > Chordata > Mammalia > Rodentia > Hydrochaeridae > Hydrochoerus > Hydrochoerus hydrochaeris. The sequence continues at coordinate 118,777 of PVLA01004767.1, forward strand.
AGTTACAACACACACTCAGCAGAGGCAGTCAGGAGGAGGGAGGCTGATGGTTACCAAGGAGACCAGGATGATTCAGGCAGCAAAATCAATCTTCCACAAGAGAGAAAATAAAACTAAAGAATGCTGCTGTTGACCTCTGCACACCCTCAGAGTCAAATCTGAAAAGCAGAACCGTGAGTGATGTCAGCTTTGTGTGAACAGCCAGAACAGTTCTGGGTCTGGTGCAGTTCGGATATTCAAAAGACACACCTTGTGCGCCTTGCTGGGTGACAAGAACTCCCAGTCTGGCTGGGAAAGCAGGGAGGTTAACAGATGCAGCACAGGACCCAGAGCTGCAAGGACTTTGGGTCTGGGCAGTGCGGAAAGCTTAGGACCCTGAGAGAGGTGAAAGTAGAGCCAGGAAGTGTCTTAACTGCTCAAGATGAGCTGCAAGTCAAACCTTGATTATGCAAACCCCCCACTCTGCATTTCCCACCAGGCTGCGACTCACCCCCCACCACTCAGCTAAAAAGGCCAGCCCCACACAGCACTTGACAGCCAGTCACTAAGTTTCTCCCTCCTGAACTCCTCATGCTTCATCTGCCCACTTTTGGATACTCTGCACATTTCACCTGTCAATCAACTCTACACTTAGTGGCAGCAAAAAGCTGTGCAAGTGACAGTTGGGGAAATTAGATCAGAAAATATTCTTCAAAATTTATACTGGGTAAGATTCTTAAAACCAAAATCTTTTGTGTAGGAGGCGTCTTCTCTCCCTTCCATACTGACAAGAAACCAAGTCCTGAAAGCCAGCTGCTTTGCTTTACACCACAGTGAAGGCAGCCGTTTCCTCTGCTGAGTTACTTTCCGTTCCTTGAAACTGGGCAAAATCTGACACCACCTTCCTTAAGATTCACAGGCTGCAGCTGTTAGCAAAAGTTAAAGGCACTTCAAAGTGGGAGGGGAAAAAAGGGAGTAGTTTAAAATCTGCTTTATGATTTTCCATTAAAACCTGTGCAAGCAGAATAATGAATACAAATTTAAGGGAATTATTTCAAAGTGAATTTGCAATGCTGGTTTGAATACACTATGCTTTCTAGCTGTAAAATCCCAAATGTGATCTTTTTACCAACAAACTGCAAAACAAGGTCAATTCTGACTTCCTGTACTGCAAAAGTAACTACCAACAGGTAAGATTCCACGTGCATTCAAACACCCATTGTGGCACTCTAAGAAGAGACATCTAGACCCCCCACGATCACCTCCAGAGACTACACAATGCTAGCTAGCTAGGATACAGGCAGGTGAACTGCATGGGGACCCCCAAGACTTCTCTAGCTGCTAGGAGTACCCAGGACATTTTGCACACACTGCAGCAGCAATGCTCAGGCTGTCTCTCAACGTCCCTCCATGACACAGCTCAAAACCTCTTGCCTGATTTTGGCCAAGAGGGTTCCTTGAATATACTTCAACGAGGCACTGGCAACCAACCAACCAACGAAGCTAACTTATACTTCCTATATAGAAACACCCTACCCCAGAGAGGTTCCAGTGTCTTCTCCCAACAGCACACCGAGTCAGGGCACCTGCAGCTCAGTGTCAGTAACAGGCTTTCACGGCACAACCCACGGCAAAGATGAGCTTGTCCAGACCATGCTGTATCCCTATGGCCAAAACCAAGGCATCTTCTGCAGCTGATGTCGGCCTCACACGCCACTCACAACAGTCAGAGCCTGCCACCCCAGTCTAACCAACCCCCGCCTCCCACAGTGTCACCCCTCCTGAGGACAGCAGATTCTTGGCCCCAAAACCAAGAGCCACAGTCTTCTCTTTTCTGGGAACAGAATGGCCAGCAGCATGATTTTCTAAGTTAGCTGCTGAGAGGAAAGATAAGCAATAGTTTATGTTGGCCACCTGCTCAAAGCCCCGCACAGGAGACCAAGTATTTGTTAATTCTACCTGTACAGGGGCCCCTCTGGCTCCCCCACAACCCCTCCAGTGGGGCAGGGGCCCTGGGAAAATCAGCGGGTAATGAAGTGCTTTCATGTTGAGAAGTGCCACGGAAAGCTGCCGATAGACTCAATCCATCTGTTCCGCCTCATCTCAATTAAACTGGGGATCCCCAGGGCCTGAAACTAGCTCCAACTGCACAAGCCTGGGAGCACTGGCCCCCCTAACTAGGCCATGCTGGGTCTCAGCGCCCAGCAATTTAAAAGTCTGTCCAAGGTTATGAAATCCCCAGAAAACCCCCTCCCTGGAATACTTCCTAGCTGCCTGTCCTATTGGCTGTGTTCACAGAAACAAACGGGCCAATTCTTTGTTCACAGAAAGGAAAAACAAATATTTCCTCTGAGCTGAGATGAGTGAGCAGAACTGGGGGGAAGCTGCACCTGGAAACTCCAAGGTCGCCTTTGTCTTGAACTTGAGGAGAGTACAGCATTTCTCTGTGCCTTTGGAGCCCCAGTGCCAGCTCTGATAGGCACCAAGTACTGCAGGTCCAGGAAGAACCCAGGGGAACCAACAGAGCAGGCCTTCCAGGGTATCAGGAGCCCTGGGAACACCTGCCCAGGGCTGCTCGGTGTACTGAGGTCTTATCCAATGCCACGCAGCACCTTGCTTGGAGCCTCTCAACCAAGGATCACGGCAAGAGTGAGGGGAGCAGCCCAGAGGCACAGGCCAGGCATGGCAGGGTGTGTGTCCTGAGAACTTTTGACACACACCAGGTCACAGGCAGAGTTGGATCTTAGGGACCAATGTCAGCAGGGATACTGACAGCAGTCACATCCCTGGGGGAGGGGTGCAGGTCCCAGGTTGGGCCAGTAGGGAAACACGGTGCACACAGCCCCGCCAACAGCAGGGCTCAGTGGGGAAGGAAGCACCTCGGGAGTCACCCTAGCTGCCTGGGCTGGGGAAGCCAGGTCTCCTGAGACTCCTGATACAGAAACCTGCCCTCCATGGTCCATGGCATCTCTTGGAACCCACGACAGGCCAGAGCAACACTCTGAGGACGTTGGGGTTGGGGCCACTTAGACATAGGACTGGGCCAGGAGATGGGCGGGGAAGGAGGACTAATAGGGTCCCATCCACAAGCTAAGCTTCAAGATCTGGGTGACCCTGACCTCTGCACTCACCTAGGTAACTCTTCCAGGATACAGCCACTCAGTCAGTGCTGAGGTTGATACTAGGAGCCCAATTTCATGATGGTTCTGACTACTATGGTTCAGTCACTGTAGAATTTTTGCGCTTTGAGAAAAGATTATATAGTTCTTGAAAGACCCTCATTAGTTCCCTCCAAAGTGGATTGTTGTAACAGCAATGAGCCTGACCACTGAATCTCCCGTGTTTCCTACCCTGTCACAGGACCTCTTCTGCATGTGCACCTGTCACTGTGACACCACTTGCCTCGAGGTCCTCAGTAGAGGCCAGATCCATAGGGCTGCCCAACCTTGGTCCTCAGCCTCAAAAAAAAACGTGAGCTAAACAGACTCTTTTCTCCACAAAGTACCCAGCCTCTGGTATTTCATCACAACAGAAAACAAACACAGGAGCAGGTGTCCCTGACATGACTTAAAAAGAATGAGCAGATGCAGCGCAAGATGACATGCAGATGTACAGGTTGAGCTGGGGGCAGGGGAGGTAGAAAGAATAAGAAGTGAGAATCAGAAGGCGGCCTCCTCTGCATGTCTCTTAATGCAAATGCTGGGCTCACCCATTCCCTCCACAGCCCCCAGGTGACAAGTGAGAACCAGATGCACACAGAACCTTTACTCAGGGAGTGTCCATTCTCTGTAACTGCAGGGACTGGAGCCCACTGTGCCAGCTGCAAAACTGGCCTGTCACATGCAGAAGAGGTCCTGTGACAGGCCTCAGCTTCAGCCCCTGCCAGGTGGCCACACATCATGCCCAACCCACAGGCGACCATACACCATGCCAGGCATGTGATGGGGCCTCAGCAAATGCTGGCAGACCTGGGGACCGTTCCCCTTGTGCTCAGGAGCTATGCATGCCTTTCTCTCCTACATCAACTTACTGCAGCTCCACAATGGGCGAAGGCAGAATCCACAGCCCAGACGGTGAAGCCCACAAAGGAAGACAAGGAGCAGCTACTTGTGTGCGGCTTGAGGTCCACTCCAGAGGCCCGGAAACACAGAAATCCTCCTGCACCCCTATTCTCTATGACCCTGGGGCCAGCACGAAAGAGGAAGGCCTGAGCAGGGCCATCTACTGGCACTTTGTTGACTTCTCCCTTGGAGCAGTGGAAACACACACGTATGTGCATCCACTTGCTGCACCATAAGGAGTTGTTTCTACTCCCCAGGGTTCACGGACACAAGACTCACAATGAGGACCTGCAGCCACCTGAGCTCAGAAGCCAGTAGGCATGGCTGACTACTGATGGCTGCTTGGCACTGGGACTGACTCTGTGCCTGGCAAATGAATGGCAAAGACTGGAGAGAAGCAGGGAGCACTGCATGATGCAGAGGGAGGGCAGGGGCTGCCATCCTCCGGTGGCTGAGAGCAGGGCTGGAAGAGAGCCCAACTAGCACACCCTGCACACCACCCACTCCTCACAGAGACAGAGTCTGCAGCAAGACGGCAGACTTCTTCCACAGACTAGGAAACTATTCCATCTCCAAGAACTGACTCTGATTCTCTAGGAAACTAGGAAAGCAAGTCAAGGCACACCTGAAAAACAGGAGAAGAGGAAGGTGAAGAGATGACAAGGTTCTTGAGTAAAATATTTCAGCAGGAAGTGAAATCTTAACAGATGTTTATCAACTTCAGAGGCCCCAAGCCAGGCTGCGGGAATGAGAAGGGGTTGGTGGTGACTCAATAGCCAGCCTGTCCTCTGTCCTACATCCACCTGCAAGCCCTCCCTAGAGCCTCCCCCACCCCTCTGTGGATAATAACCACATCCTTCTCCGGGAGCTCCAAGCCCCTCCTTTATCCCTGCCTGAGTGTAATCTGCCTTCCTCTCATTGTGAACTGTTACAGTTTATGTCTAGATGTCTCCTCAAGCCTCATACAGCCTTAGATGGGGTTTTTTCAGAGGTGGCTTAGTCTAGTGTGTGATGCTGGGATTAAGGGTATGATTACTAAATTGGTCCACTGTTTGGTTTGGCACTGCCCTAGTCCCAGAAGTCTAGATATTATATAAAAGGGGCAGAAAGAAGCTGTTAAATTCTTTGTTACTTTTGCTACCTTCCACTGCCACGAATTGGTACCCCTCTGCCATGTGCCATCCTGCCTTGGAGTCAGCCATAAGTACGGACTGAAACCTCTACAAACTGTGCGCTAAATAAATCTTCCTCCCTTAACTTTGGGCATCAGGTATTTTGTCTCAACAATAAGAAAAGTAACTAAGACAAGAGCTCAGGTCCCCAGGGCAGATGCTATGGTAAGTTCACCTGCTGGGCCACAGCAGACACCCACCAACTGCTGCTTAAACAGAACTGGCTGCAAGGAGAAAGGTCTTGTGAGAAGAAAGGTCTCAGAACCTTAAACTAAACATATCCAGCCTATCTACCCTACAGAGGATGCTATTTTGAAGAATGATAAATTAAAGGATCTAATAAGCCAGAAGCTGAGCCAAGTTGTATTATTGCATTTAGTCTTAACTCTGCCAGACAGAATTAGTGAGGTCATGAGCCACCTGCTAATGCAAGGTTCATTCGATCCATGGATACTTCTGATAGCTCAAGACCCTGTAATAAATGAGGGACGTGAAGTGGTGAGCAAATACATGGCATGTGTATGTGCCAAGAAGTCCTAAGTGAGCGAGCAGAAAATAAAGCTGAGAAGACAAATAAAGCAAAACTTTCAAGACGATTATGATAGACACAAAGCCATCACAGGTACTGGGTCAAAGAGGGCCTTTGATGAAATGAGAGTAGACAGGAGTGCAGGTGTAGATGCAGAATTACAGCCTTGCAGGCAGAGTGGAGAGCAGGTGGGAAGGATCTGCACCTGAACAGGCCATGGGTATGGTGGCCCAGTTGTTTCCAGCAGTCTAACAGTGTCCCTGTGACCTTTCTGCGACCCAAAGAGCACAAGGAACTATCCTGGGAGCAGGGGTTACAATGAAAGTTTAGGCCTAGGCTCCAGCCACAGGGAGCTCTGACAGTGGCTCCCTAAAATGCAGCTGGAAACGATTCTGAGGCAAGGTCTGTGCTCAAAGCCAGAGTGCAAAGATGGATTGGTGAGGTCTGAGATAGTGGCACTGGCTTATGGAACCTGACATGACAGGCACAGTAAAGCGTATATAATACCAAATACCAAGGGGATGTGGGCAAGAGACAGGTAAGTCTCATAAGCCAATGCCACCATCTTAATTTCTATCTCAGACAGACCCCACCAGGCCAGTCCTGTCACTGTGCCAACTGTATAGGGGAACAGACTTGAGATGCAGAGGGTGAGAACACATGAGCTGGCACTGAAAATCTCCATCTCCCACCCCTGCCTTCTTGGTGTGCTTGGCAGAAGAGGATTGAACACAGTGAGCTACCAGCCTGCAGCCCAAATACGTAAGAGCTGACAGGTGGAGAAGGCCCCGTAAGTGTAGTGGCCAGGAAAGGCCTCCCTGGTCACGCACAGCTGATGCCCCGAGGAGAGACAGATGACAAGCCTACCTGGCCTCCCACTCACACTGAGCATGGCCTTCCTTTCCAGAGCCCCCCAAGCCTACGCTGACTCTCAGGGTGGTGGCACATCAAGCTCAGGGTGGGGCTCTGTCAGCATCTGCCTTCCTAACATCAATCCCTGCCTTCCGAGCTTTATACACCACCCTACCCTCCCTCTCCACTTTTGTGGTACCAGGGAGTGAACCCAAGATCTTTGCACTGAGCTACATCTCCAGCACCCCCCCACCCTTTTCTGAGACATGGTCTTGATAAGTACCTAAGTTGCCCAGGTTGGGCTCAAATTTGCAACCTTCCTGCCTCAGGCTTCCACTGTACTGCAATTACAGGTGTACACCACCACACCCCATCATTCTTATCCTCTTTCATTCAGCCAGTACTTGCTGAGTACTGATCAGTTCGAGGCCATGCACTAGGAGCCAGAATGTGAAGCAGACAGGCTCTTTGCCCCCTGGGAACTCAGATGGAGCTCACAGTTTTATCATCTGGCAAGCAGAACTGTGAATGAAGGCCTGATGGGCCATTGCGCGAGATGGTTCTGTATGGAAAGGGAAGAGGGAGTGCAGGAGGCCAGCGCCGGTCACCCTGAGCCATCTTCTAGCAGGAGGCAGTGAAGAGACTCACAGAACCGTGGGCAGTGTTTCTCCCGGGACAGTGCCCTCCCACTGGGACAGCCACGTGGCTCAGTCCCCAGGAGGCCGCCCACAGGCTGCCCACAGATGTTCCAGGCCTGCCAAGGTGGGAAGACTTTGTCCAGCAGTCACAATGCTGAGGTGTTCACGGCCAATCCCTTGAGGTCAGCATTCCAAAGTGACCAAAGCTGCCCTGCTTCCCAGTGCCAGGCAGGCAAGCCCTGGATAAGACAGCCTCAGGGCAGCAGCTCCACACCCACCAGCTGGCTCTCACCCTATGTCCATGAAGACACTGTTCCTTGAGAGGATGGAAGGTAAAGACCAACAGAAGCCATGACTGAGCACCCCTGCCTGCGCAGACCAGCTCACCTCACGTCTGACCATCCATCCTGAGCTCTCTCTAGGGAGCAGAGGGATGGTGGCCAGAGGGTTGGCAGCACCATCCCTGGGATGGCCAGAGTATCCTGGGAACCCAGCATGATGCCTGTGTGGCGACACCAGGCTCAGGCAGCTGAGACAAATTTTTTTCCTGAAGTGGAGCTCTGCCCTCACAGGCTGCTTGCTGTGGAGGTGAGTTCGTGCTGCAGCACAGGGGGACACTTTGTGTTAAAAGACTGGCATGCAGATGAGACTGTTACCTCACTCAATCAGTGAGCAAGAGACATTCGGGGTCTCAAGTGACAAGCCAGGGTCACCAAGAGTAGGTGGAACATGGGATCTAAGATCCTGGGACTTCTGATCTCTTGCTAAAAAGAAATGATCCAAAAAGGCCCAGAAGTCAACTCAAGATTCTGCTGCCTTTTAAACCCTCAGAATTTGGCTGGGGATTTAGCTCAGCGGCAAAAGCGTCTGCCTTGCAAGCACACAGTCATGAGTTTGATCCCCGGTACCGGAAAAAAAAAATTTAAACCCTCAGAATTCAAGGTATAATCATTACATATCCAGCAATGCTAAGCATCATGGGCAGACGGTCTGGGAGGCTACGTGATCCATCACTGAGAACGACACTCAGTAGTGAGCAACAAAGACCTAAAACCAACTTACACGAGACTCCAGTTTAGGAGAAGCCAGGCACACCAAAGCACGCTCTTTGCTCTTTCCCTCTGGTTGTCCCACTGTGGAGGTGGAGCCCCAGGCCTCTTGCTGCACTGCAGGTAGCAGCAGGAGGAAGGGGAAGCACAGGTGCCACCTCCTAGGAGGGGCAGCCGGAGGACTACTCACACCTTGCCGTGGGAACCCCTAGGTGCAGGGAGGCTGGGGTTGGACAGGAAGAGCAGAGTGGCTCCAAGGAGGAGCCAGAGCCTGACCTCTGGCCTTGGGGGATTACCATCTCCTCATAAGATTACCATCACCCTCACTAGTGGGTGAGGCCATTTTGTGTGACACAGACAGGAAATACGCAGTTAAAGAACAGTAAAACCAGGGCTGGGGATTTAGTTCAGTGGCATAAGCACCTGCCTTGCAAGCAGGCAGTCATGAGTTCGATCCCCAGTACCTATTTAAAAAAAAAAGAGTAAAGCCACAAGTTGAGGTCACAACAACCAGCAGGTGTGATGGAGCAGGGGAACCTGAGATGGATGGACAGCTGGTGACTGGACAGGAGCAGAGGAGGGTAGCTATGGAAACTCAGACTCTATCCCAACTCCCAGTCAGCTGGGTCATGGCAACCTTTGCTAAAACCTCCCAGGGGAGGGAGGGGTTAGGTCTGATATGCACAGAACTGGTTAATTACTGAGCATAATCCTTGGCTCCTGACGCTCACCTTTGGTCCACACGAGGCCCACTTTCATCTGAACCACTTTCCATGGTGTAATAACCACCTGCAAACCCACCACCCAAAACAAAGGCCAGGACCCTGACAGCAGCCCACATTTAACCAGATGGCCACTGCTCCCTCCTCCTCCCACCACATACCATGACCCGCCTCCAAAGCACAAATGCCCTGCCCACTTTTTCATATAGTTTCACTGCATCTGTGAATATTCCTAGACAGTAAATTGGTTTGAGTTCTTTTAACCTTAGAACAAAGGAGTCATGCTGCATGGGATGTGTGGGAGCACACTATTTTTACCTAATATTTATGTATGGCTAGAATCATCTACAGCACTGCATGCTACTGTAGTTAATCTGCTTGGACAGCTGGATAATATTCCATTGTGCAGTAGTGTCTTAGTGTATTCACCCTCTCTCCACTGATGGGCATCTGGGCCGCGTCCAGGTTTTGTTACTACACACACAAGTGCAGAGAACATTCTTCCACCAGTCTCCCAGCACCTGCGTGCCAGCATTTCTCTCGGGTGGACACCTGAGGGCAACATGAGCTGGACTGCTGGGTATGTGTGCACTGAGCTTCAAGCATCAATGCCAGCCTGTTTCTCCAGCGTGCACACCAGCAGCAGATAAGAAACTGAGGCAAACACTTGCAACGCACTGGCTTTGTTCTTCCAAAACCCCTTACACCAGGGGAGCACACAAACCACCGTGACCAAGCATGACAGACACATGTGGAAAAGCAGGGTGTTGAACCCCCACCAATCTGACTCTAAAACTCATCCACATGCCCACCAGACAGGGCAAGAAGCTCTAGGCAGCTCCTGCCCAAGGGAGCAGCTCTGCCAAGAGATGATGACGCTGCTGTCAGAGGATTATGCCAAGGGTGGACACCTCCACAGGGTCAAGTAGAGTCAAAACAGATACTCCCAGACCAGTCTGTAATGGGATCAGGTTGGTTCCCCAGGGCAGCCTAGGAATGGGCCCACAGATATGCAAAGGGGGGTCTGACTATTTCGCATGGCCAGTGTTGCTCACCCCTTGCCTTTAGGGCCCTGACTCAGTCTTCACAGCAAGCCCCAGAGCAGGAGGGTGACAGGACTCGCAAAAGAATGGCCTCCAGCTGGAGCCAGCTCCACCCTCCAGCCTGGCACCTGCTCTACTTGCTGGCTGTGGGCACACGGCTCCGGACAGCTGGCAGCCACAGCCTCACAAGGCCAGGCCTGGCACCTACACCCAACACTGGGCCTCCGGCTGGTATTTCATATTCAGCCTCATGCCTAGGGAGTGAGTCTGTCTCCAGCCAATGACAAATATCTGAACTCTAAGACACTCAGCTCCAGGGAAAGGGGTCTACCCTGAGAGCAGGAGGAGAACATTTCAGTCAAGGCAAAAAGGCTGGGGCTGAATACAGTCATTATTCAGCTATAATACTGGGTGTGATTTCAAAACAGGATGCCACCGCTGGGGAGCAGACAACCAATCCCACAGTGAGGAAGCAATGCCACCCTGCTAGGTGGGATCCTACAAGGATGCTTCTCCTGGGGCCTCACCTTCCAGCTTCTGGGGTGTGATCTGGAGACAGTCTTTACACACAGTTGCTCAACAAATGTTTGTCCAATAAAAACAAACTATTTATACATTTATGCTGGCAATCCTGGGGTGGCTGGATATAGTATGAATTTTTAGAAAGCATTAATTATATGAAGGGAGTAGGGGAGGAGGCAAAGGTATAGAACAGAGAGCAGGTGTAGGAATCAGACCTGCACCTCTAACAGATAAATCAATACAATAAACCAAAAAAGCTTCTAGCAGGACGTTAGACACTTTACCAACATTTTCATTGTGAAAAATCGCAAATGTAAACAAAAGGAGCAACAAGGGCATAATTAGCCCCTGCTACACCCAATGAGGAGCAGGAGTTGCTTCATCCGTTTTTTCCCTTTGCTGTAAAATAAGCAATTTTAAAGCAAATACCAACTTTGTGTCATTCCCTTGCTCCATCAGAATATACCTCCGAAGAATCCTGGCACTTTCCTACACGACCACAATTGCATGCCTTAAAAAAATATTCCTCTCTGTGTGCTTCATAAAATGAAGGTCTCTCTTCTGTGTTTGGAAGCTGGCCCAAAAGTAAGGGGGTGGGATGCAGGAGAGGCAGAGCAAGGGTACAGCACTTCAGGCAGTGTAAGTGGCAGCCTGAGGGACAGTATGACCTGTACACCCCTTGGAGGTTTGTTCTGTCCCTGCTGTGACAAAGAGGATGAAGCCCACCCACCCCAGGCAAGGGTGCAACAACACTGCTGGTGGAAAAAAAGCAAGCACCTCCTCCAAGACCTGAGCTGACTCCCTGCCCCACAAGGAAGATGAGGTACAGACTGGGATGTGAAACAGTGTGAGTCTGCATTATCCCTCACAGTACACAGCCCAGAGAAGCACTGGGTGGCCAGCTGTGAGGGCAGGGCTTTTCCTCCACAGGAGTCTGAGTCTCTAGTCCCCCCACCTGGTGTCCACTGGATGAAGGGGACAAACTCCAAGATGCAAAACAACCAGAGCACAGAGCGCTGAGGTTGTAGCAGGTACAACCCACCAGCCGGCAAACACTTAACCTTTTGGGCACAGATTTTCCCTTTGATGTAAAAAACCAAACAGATTTTGAAGCAATCTGGAGCATCTCGTGTCATTCCACCCCTTCATCAAAAACATGTCCAAAGAATACTGGCATTTTCTTACAAGACCAAAATTATATACTTTAAAATTGTTTCTCCTATGTGCTTCATAAAATGAGGGCCTCTGCATGTGTCTGGAGACCAGCCCAGCATGGCTGAGGCTTGTGAGGTTGTACATTCTTCCTGCTACTGAAGGAAAGCACTTTAAAATCTGGCATATAAGGAGTGCCTGCAGCAGCCGCTTTTACAGCTTTCTGCCCTGGGTGCCCAGGGTGGCTGCAAGATGCCTGGAAGGGGACAGCAGAAAGGTCTTCTACACCAGTGGGGCTCTCCCGTAAGACAAGGAGGCTCACCTCTGAAATTGGAGTTGGTCTCCACGCCTCCTTCCATGGTGCATTTTCTAAACAACCCATTTAATCAGGATCAGTCTGGTATTTTGCCCTAAGTGTTTAATACTCTGTCCTCTCACTAGCAAGGATGATTCTTTCCCTCTATTTTCTTTCAATACCAAAGGCCTCTTTTGTTTTAATTTTTATTAGTAGGTGTTTGCAGCGCACACATTACATTCATCATGGGGAGTTGGTACAGGCCCATAACATAGCTTAATTCTTTTTAATCTCCCCTTCCCCCTTCCCATTTGGAAAAGATCTATTACCCTCTTTCTAATTATCTATTTTTCTCTTTTAAATTATTTATACTTTGGGTTTCTCAGAGAAATCATGTGATAGTTAAGCCTGTGTCTGATTTATTTTACTTAACATTGTCTTGTGGTGTATCCATTTTCCTACAAATTAACTCAAATTTATCCTGCTTTTATGCCAGGGCCTTTTGTTACTTTTTAATTTTGGGACAAGGTCTCACTAAGTCACCTGGGCTGGACTCTAACTTGCAAACCTACTGCCTTGGCCTACAAGAATGCTGGGATTATAAGCATGTACCATGACACATGTATAAATTATTCTTTAGTGCTGGACAATAGAGAGCACACTGGGTTAGAGTCAGTAGCTTTGGATTCTATGTTCAGACCCACTATTAAACACAAAACTGAGCCACAAGTTCTGTGGGCCTCAATTTCTTATCCATACAAAAAGGCAAGCCACACAACATGTGCAAAAAACTACTCTCCTATTGCCTCCATGACAGACATCACTAAACAATTATGCATTTTTCCCCAAAGATCAAGGTTGAAACCTCATAACCCGGTCACAACTAATCAGTCTATACCCAGTCACTCCCAGGATGAGATGGTCTCTAAGGACTGCACGACACGACAGGCAAAGAAGGATAAGCACCAAGAAAGAACACAGGGAGCCCTGCCCCGGCGATCGGCGATCTGGACGTTGAGTTGTTGGGAACAGCAGATGGGAGGCGCCCCCCCCCCAACATGAAGGCCCTAACCAGGTCATTCACTCTCAAGCTCAGTCTCTACTTTCCTGAGTTCTGGGCTCCTGAGCAGAGCCCAGGGCGGATGCAGTGGAACCAGCCAGCAGGGATGGAGAAAGGACTTGGAGAGGAAGAGAAACACACCTAAGCACAAGGCTGGGGGTAAGATTCCAGCTGACTGCAGCCTGAGATGCAGGCACAGACGCCAAGGGAACCCTAGGGTCCCTCAGACTATGTGGCCTCCTACAGAAAATTCAAGGGAGACCACAGCATGCACAGGCTCAACCACACCCTCTAAACCCAACACATATGCCTGTTTTTTGTTTTGTTTTTATTTTTATTTTTGCAGTGCTGGGGATCAAACCCAGGGCCTCACACATGTTAAACAAGTATTCACCACTGTGATACCCTACTCCATCTTCACTCAGGGTATATGCTAGCGCCTCTTTAACCACGAGTGGCACAGGCCCCAGAAATCCATCAGCTCTGGGCTGCAACCTCTGTCTTAGTCCAGGAGGCACCATCCTGGCCCAGGAGCCTGTGCGTCAGAATCCTCCCCCAGGAGGCGGCCCTGGGCCTGACATCTCCGAGTTCACTCTCCTACAGCACCACAGAGGCCACAGTGGTTCCTCCCTCCTGGCAGCCTCCTCTTCAGAGCAGGAGGAGGGTCCTGAGCTCCAGCCACCCCTTCTCAGCACCTTTGGGTCCAGGGCCTCTGCAGACTTGGAGGTGGAGAAGCTGCTCTGCTTCAAGGGGTGACTCCTTGAGTCTTGGCTCTGCCAGGCACAGAGCAGCTTATCCCCAGGCTGGCTGGACTCCAGTGGGGAATCTGGTCAGGACACAGGGGCCCAGAAGGGCCAGGCATAACTGGCTTTGTTTCTGCCCAACAGCGCAGCTTTGATCCAGCACCCCCACCCCTCAGCGACCTGGAAGGGAGGGGGGCTCCTCTCTCATTCTGCTGGGGCACTGGAGTGTAGAGGAGGCAGGAGGCAAGGGCAGGGACAAGTAGTGAGGAGCCTGGGGCACTGGGCCTACTCAGAGGTAACTTATTAAGCTGCCCATCCTTCCTCGCTGAGGATATTCCACCAGGCTATCAGTTTACTTTGCAAAACCAGTTCTCCCCCCTTGAAGAATGATGTGCGGCTTGGTGAATGGCCGGCTTGGTGAATGGCCGGGTGGGAAACCAAACACCCCTGGGAACAGCTCCCTTCTTAGGGAAATGAAGGCTGGGCTGGGAAAAGACACAAGCACAGGTTATAAACCATTTTATTGTCGGATGCATGCTGGGACAGGGAGCCTGGTCCCCCATGGAGAGGACTTAACACTGTAACACGATAGCATCAAAAGAGATGAGGCCTATTCTTCTCATTGGGAGACAGAAACAAATTTATCTGCTGTAAACTTTTCCAGGGATAGTGATGCTGTGAAACCTGCAGAAAGGCACAGCCCCTTTATTTCTGTGCCTTGCATGAGGAGCCAGCCTTCAGGGTACTGTGCCTGGGTATCAGGCACACTGGGCCTCCTGGAAGCAGCCTGAGGGTTTCACACTGTCCCTGAGGGGATGAGTGCATCCAATAAGACTGAAGAGAAAGAATGAACCCATCAGAATCAAAGCCAGGAGGATCACCCAGTTCTCAGGAGCAGAGGCTATGATTTGCACGGCCACCAGGGCTCCCCACACTTGAGGCTTCTCCACGGAACAGATGCAGCTAGTAAACTGGCTGTGGAGGGTACCAATAAGCCACACGCTGGATTCGGGGCCCTGAGTCCTTATTTCCCTCTCTCCCCAATCACAGACAACCCAGGAAGGTTCCAGCCAAACTGGTGCACCCTTGGTCACCAAAGCAGTTCAGGGAAGGATGCCTGGCTGCATCTGGAGCCATTCTAAAGCCTGTTCCTCATATCCACAGCCTAGGGGTGGCTCTTAGATCACAAGCTGCCCAGCATCAAAGGGCAATACAATTTCTACTCTCAAAAGAAGACAAGCTCTTTCCTCTCCTGTTTTCTTCTGAAGCAACTCCTCTCTCTGAGGTGATGCAATGTGACCTTTCAGATTAAAAAACAGCATTTCTAATAAGCTGAGCAGTGAGACTGGTACCACTGACCCCACTTTCTGGGCCAGCACAGATCCTCCAGGAGCACAGCACCGCCTCCAGCTGGTTCTGTTCCAAGGTTCAGGCGTACAAGTCTCCAGGACCCCAAAGTATCACAAGTCCATGTGAAAACTGTCCCTTGGCCAGAATTTACCTACAAAAACTCTACCAACGAATACCAGCCAAGCAGTGGGCCTTGTCGTGTCCCGCATATCCAAACTTCTCCTGCCCCACAAGTAACTTTAACACAAAAACCTCCCTGAAAATCCCCCATCACTCCTATCCAATCAGCACACTGGCCCCTTGGCACATGTGAGTCATGAAGTTGAACTCAAACCCCTGGCAGCTGGGTGAAAAACAAGGACCACCACGATGCCAAGTCCTGCAACCTGCACAGCCTCAGAGGCAGGAGCCACCATGCCACCTGGCCCATGGGAAAACTGGGCAGCAAAACCTGGGCCTGGAGAGGAGTTTCTGGTCACAGGCTGGTGGTGGAGGGCCAGGTTGTGAAGGCAGAGGCTGAGGCCCCTCCTGAGCAGTTCAGGGGTCTAGGTGTTCCCAGACTGCCCTGGCCTGCTCTTGTGCTGAGTGAGATACACGGCTGGCACATCTTCACTCCCAGGAGAATGGTCCACACGCATTTGTCTTTCAGAGGCCCCACACTGCACAGGAGACAGAGAGACCTGAGTTCTCATGGGAGGTCTGACCCCCACCTAAGCCCCTCAACATCCCAGGGCCTCACATCCTCATCTATAAAATGGGGATGCTTTTTACAGATTCTTTGATGACAGAGTTTGCTCTCTCACCTATGAAGAAACTGCAGTTAAAAAAGTAAATGCAAGTCATGGGCTGGGAGAACCAAGAAGCCAACCTGTGTAATCCTATGAGCCAGTCAGTGTCCAGAGACGAGGTACCCCACCCTCCTAGGACCAGTTGATTTGGCAGAACACAGGCTGAAATGATAGTGACTGAAGTTAAAAAAACAACTTATTGCTTGTATTGTTTGACTGACTTTTCAGGCCTAACACCAGTAGTCTGAGCATCTATTTAGAAGATAACAATATGCAATATAGCAACTATGGGGATTTCCTTCTGTCTTGTTTTTGAAATCCAATATTGTTGTCACTGTTTCATTTTGTTCCATTTTACTGTTTTGTTTTATTCCCTTTAAAATAAAAAAAAATTTAAACAGTAAATGCAAGCCAGGTGTAATGGCACATGCCTGTAATCCCAGTTACTCCAGAGGGTAAAGATGAAGGATCACAAGTTTGAGGGCAGCCTGGGTAACTCAGCAAGAACCTGCCTCAAAAATAAAAATAATCCAAAAAGGGCTAGGAATGCGGCTCAGTGGTAGAGCACCCCTGGGTTTAATCCCAGTACTGGAAAAAAAAAAAAAAGTAGATGCGGGCAGCAGACCCACATCAGGGTCGTGCATAATACACACGCCCCATGGTACTCACAGTCAATCGTCATCTTGATTTGTGACACTGTTCTGGCACCCCACTGATAGCCAATCTAGAGACTAATGTGGGTGTTTTCTGCCCCTGCAGATTTTGTGACACATTTCAGAGTTTCCATGACACCCACAACAGAGTGTACTACGTAACTGTCTGCGTGGGAGGGAAGCCTCACCTGAGGCTGGCATCCTTCCTCCTCAGGTCCAGTGTAGAGACGACTGCAGGGCTCTGCTGTCACAGGCTAGGAACCAGTCTAGACCCATCAGCTCCAGGAGCTTGGAGCCAGCCAGGTCATCTCTCTCAGGGAAGGCAGCCAGAACCCACTATAGAGGGCCGGTTCTGGGCATCCCCTAGATCGAGTACAGCAATGGCAATGAGGGCTAATGTGTACTTAAGTGCCAGGCGCCAGCTTAATAAGCATTTTACATATACAGACTTAGTTGGGGATGGAGGCACAACACCTATAACTAACCCCAGCACTTTGAGAGACTGAGGCAGAAGGATTACAAATTCAAGCCCAGCAAGACCCTGTCTCAAAAATAAAAAAAAGGGCCCTGGATTCAGTTCTCAGTATCACAAAGAAAAAGAAAAAGCAAACTATATATATATATATATATAGAGAGAGAGAGAGAGAGAGAGAGAGAGAGAGAGAGAGATAGATATCTATCTATATATATAAAGTATATACCACTGACTCTTTTATGCTCCATCTAATCTTGTTACAATTTCCATTTTATAAAATAAAGTGAGGAAACTGAGGCACAAAGATGCAGAGCACCTAGCCCACAGTGATATATCCAAAATGCTCAGCCTCTCACTCAAGGACCTGCGGGAGAAACGAAGTGAATTACAGGTTCTGGGCACACACTGTTCATGCAAACAGAACTGACTGAACCCCTTTGTGGAACTGCTGCAGTGGCGCTGACTCCAAAGCGGGTGACGGCGTTATATTGTTGGACCCCTAGGGGTTGCCACAAAGCAGGCTAGGCACACAGCAAGCACAGCAAGTGGAGAGGGGACCTTCTGAGAAACAGTCCGAGGAGATGAATGATGGCTACACTGGGAGCACCAAGAGCCCTGCAAAGACAGCCCTGGAGGGGCACAAGGGGACCTAACAGGTGACCCTGACTCTGGGTGGCTGAAGCTCCAAACAGAAGGCATTCACACCAGCTGGGCAGGACCAGGTGCAGCATACTCACCCAGGAGAAACCCCCAAGGCCTATAACCACAGGGCATCTCTGCCTCATGAGGACACAAGATAAGCAGGCTGCTGTGTTAGCAAGCACTTGGAGGCCAGGCATGCATGTCCCTGGCTTTCGCAGGGGTGGGGGCGTGTGTCGGAAATTGAACTCAAGACCTAAATCTTGCCACGCAGGCACTGCACCACTGAGCTAAATCCCCTGCCCTATGTCCCTGACTTTCACATATGCACATGCTTCTGTTGGCCTGCAGAGAAGACCACGCAGGGAGGCCAGTGCCTAACCTATGCAGTCTAGCAAACTGGCTCAGACAATGATGATGCCCTATAGCGTCTCCTTCCAGAGGCCTGGCCTGGCCCAGCTCAGCCCAGCCCAGCCCAGGCCACCTTGGTAGCACCCATGGCAGGACCAGACAAAACCTTCCCCAGGAAGCTGCTGACAGCTGCAGCCTGAGCCAGCTCTTCCTACTTTCCCCAAAGCACCAAGCATACATGCACTGAGAAATCTGAAGTCTCATGCCTGCCCAGGAAAGCGACCCAGGAAGCAGACCCACACTGGTCTTCCCAGGCCACTTGTCCTTAAGAAGTCAACAGCAAGCCATGGCCACCCTGGTGACTGTGCAAGGCACAGGGCTTTGTGCAGACCCTGGAGGATTCCTGCCTGAAGTCTGACAGGGAAACAAAGCAAGGAAGGGAGGCCACAACCTGAGGCCTGGGCTCAGCTGCCAGCTGCCTTCACGTTGCTGACAGAACAGAGGAAAATCTCTCAGGGCCTGCTGTACTGTTTTCCCATGTGCTAACTGAGGAGCAGCTTGGACAGGATCAGTGGTTCTCAGCGGCTGCACATCAGAGTCAATTCATGGGATGAATCAAAGACAGCTCTACTGAAACACTGGGCCCCAGCCCACCCAGGCCCGACAGCCAGCCTCTCACTCTGTGGGGAGGGGTCTAAGCAGCTCTGCCACTGGCCTGGGGTGACAGCCACCTCACTTGCTTACACTGCTCCTGGTTTGAACACATAGCCGCACATCAGTAGGACTTGGGAAACGACCCCATGAGTACTACTGGAGTCTTAGAAATGTGGAAGAACCATTACAAAGGCCGAGGGATATCCCAACTGATTCTGACTAGCAAGTGGGAGAGAACCAAGCCCTAATCAGTGTATGGCCAGACTTCTGTGATCTCTGTCATCTGTCACAGCCAGTTTTGCTTTTTTTTTTCTTTTGGCCATGCTGCAGGTCAAACCCAGGTCTTCATGCATGCAAGGCAAGCACTCTATCACTGGAGCCACACTGCAGTCCAAGCTGGCTATCACCTCATGGTGTGGCCTGTAGCTCTGGGCTACCTTAGCTCAGCTCCCCAGTGTCCCTGACACCCACTCTACCCTGTGGGCCCCAGGTAGGCACCAAGGCAGTGCACAGTCTGGAAACCTCCAGGCTCCAGTGCCTAGCCCATAGAGACTTTTGATTCTGACTAGGTGACGCCCACCTTGCAGATGGGTGGGTGCAGATGGCTAGGATGCTGTGCTGGGCTTCACTTAGAGTAAGTGTTCAAAGTGACGTAAAGAAGAAACACACAGCACACTATCAGCCACGTGGGAAACACAGAAAATGACTAAAAAAGCATGAAATGCTCAATAAAGACAGACGGCTGTTCTAAAGTGGCTATGCCTCAGTAGCACACTGGACAGGGGGCCGTCAGCTCATCCCTATTGAAAAGGACCTCCTGGTATTAATAGCTCTCAGCTGTCCCACGAAAGCCAAAAGCAGCAAATTCCTGTCCCAGGGAAGGGCCAGGGCTTGACAGGACATTGAACTGAGCTGAGGGGCAGGACAGAGTGGCTGTCTTCTCTCTTTTCACACACAGTTCTAGTCACATGCTGATCTTTTAGGTGATAAAAATAGAAGCCAGGAAATAAGGCATCCAGGTTCCTAGTTCTGCTAAGCTCAGGGCAGGATTTGGGTCTGGGTGCTTCACCAGCGCCAGGTCCAAGTGCAACCAAGGCACGCAGGGCACAGCTGTCCTCCCTCGGCAGAGCCCTGAAGACACTGAAGCTAATGGCCCAGCAGAGTGCAGAAGGCAAAGGAAGTGAGAGGTCTGCCCTGCAAGACCACAGCTAAAAGGGAGTGGGCTCCTCCCTCCACTGGCCAGGGACTCCCTCAGGCAAAGTCACCAATCTCTCTAGAGGGGATTCCAAGTTCAAAGCCAAAGCCACTGACCCAGGCCCAAAAGGCTTTAAGTGGAAAGGGATGCTTCCGGGCCTGACAGGTTAATCCTGGTTTGATTTAAACATGAACTTCTAAAAAGTCTTCCTACCCTAGGAAGATCCATCATCCACAGGAAGATCCTGGCTGCTGGCACTTGAGATTAATTGCTTTGAGGAGAAAAAATCCCTATGCTGACTCCTCATGAAAAGAAAGGAAAAAAAAGAGAGCCACACTGACTGGTTCTGCCCCACCAGCCACGCTTCCTTAGCCCCCTAAGTAGGCAGAGAGATGTGCGACCTACAGCTGGGGCCAGGGTGCCAAGCCCTCGATGATTAACACCACACACATTATTATTAGGCGCCTGCTTCACTTCTTCAAAAAATATTTGAGCAGTGTCTGGCACACAGCCATATGTTCCACAAAAACCTTCTACCCTCTTAATTTATGCTGCTGGCACCTCTTTGTTGTCATCAGACTTGAGGGCAGGGACCAGCTCACTCAGGCTCACTCATCCTAACACCTACAGCGGGCCACGTGCTTCTTGCTAAATTGAGAACAAGCTGGCCTCCAAGGGACACTCCTCCTCATCAGCACCTCTGACCAGGGCTGCACCGGCCACCACCCAGGGCTAAGGTCTGTATGCATCTCCCATGGTCCCCTACAAAAACTTAACCCGAGCCAACAGTGTGGAGAGGTGAGACTGACATAATGAGAGCTGGGCATGGTGGCCAGATACTGTCTCAATGGGCCAGGGATATAGCTCAGTAGCACAGCGCCTGGCAAGTATAAGATCGTGAGTTTGACTCCTGGCACTAAAAAAAAAAAAAAAAACAGGTCTTGTCTCAAAAAAATTATAATTTTTTGCTGGACATGGTGGTCAACACCTATAATCCTTGGGAGGCTCAAGAGGCTGAGGCAGGGGAATCACAAGTTTGAGGCCAACCTGGGCTACACAGCCAATGGGCTAGAGATTCAAAGTCAATCTGAACTACCTCAAAGCAAGACCCTGCCTCAAAATTCATTCATTCATTCATTCATTAAAATAAAAAGGGCTAGGAATGTAGCTCAGAGCTCCATGGGTTCAATTCCCAGGACCAAAATAGGGTGGGGAGTGAGGGTGAATAAGCCATGAGGACTGCTCTCTGGAACAGATTCATGTTCTCAGCACAGGAGCAGGCCAGGTATCTTGGAGTTGGAGTCCCTTCTCTCTCCCTTCTCCACCCCATGTGATGCTTTCTGCCATGTTAAACACAAAATCCAGGCCCCCACCACATGCAGGTCTTTGGCATTGGACTCCCTAACCTCCTGAGCCATGAGGCTCCAAACAAACTTTGATCATTCATCAGTGACCCAGACTGCAGCGCTCTGCTGCAGCAGCACTGAATGGGGTACCGCACAGCTGCCCAGGGTGCTCACCCATCTGACCTCTTGGCTTGCTAACCAGCTGTTCCAAATCAGCATGGAGGCCAAGCCTCTGGTCAGCCCACACATCCTCCCAATAACACACCTACATCCCTTTCCAGGTACCGTTCAAGAAGCCAACAGCTGTTCTCATCAATGACAGGGTACCCAGAGCCTAAGTGAGTGCTAAAATATCCAAATCAATAGGTTTCCAAAGCCAAGGAGCAGGGCAGAAGCACCTGTCTTCCTTTGACCGGGTCCCATCACCACCAGAACCAAAGCTGCAAGAACAGGGCCTCCAGAAAGGACAAGGTCAGTCCTTGGGCTCAAACAGTTGCTGGTTTAGATTATGAGCTGTGTCAAGGTCACCAGGCTCCCTACTTTCTCTGAGCTTCCGTCTCCCCCTCTCTGAGGCATTAATAAAAGCCATCTTGTGAAAGTAAAGACTGAAGAATAGTGTATGAAGGCCCCCTAAGGTCCATCACTACTTTCACAACGGTGACCACAGCCTGGAATGTTCTGGAAGCCTCTGAAGCTAGGCCATTTCACTAGGCACCTGCGTCCAGGCCTCAGTTCTTTTAGTTTACCATCCATCATTCTCATAGTACAAACCTTCTCACTGGGGGGGGGGGGGCACTAACTAGATTATTTCCTTTTGTTTTTGTTTCTGAATTGAGGTAAAATGTATGGAACACAAAGTGTAACATATAACCTTAACATATAACCTCTCTGTGTACAGCCCATGGCACTGTACCCACGCAAACTGCTGCGTGGCCACTACTATGGGCCACTTCCAAAATGCTCACATAAAGGAACCTGTAACCCACAAACTGTAACTGTCTGGGTTCCTTGCTTCTTAAAAATCAGACAATACCTAAAACTAGGCTGCTTCCTAAAAGAACCAAAGTTAAGTTTGCCTGAGCACACTCCATTCTTTTTCCCAGCCCTGCTCTGGAATTTAAAGCCTCATTACCCCTTCATACTCTCTAAACTCTTCCAGCCAAATCTGAACCCTCACATTTAGAAGTCACACCATGACTTCCTCTCCTAACTCTCCTAGCTGCTCCTTACCCTCTGGGGTCTCTCAAGATGCCAACCACTACTCACAGCGACAGCCGACTCCATGTACTCCTCCTGCCCAGGAGATTACTACCCAGGTGCTCAAACAGACCCAGGAACTCATGACTTATAAGCTCTAGTGTCAGAACCCCCCTTTCTACTCCATGCCCCCACAAATCCCAGTCCAGTTAAGTCTGGAGGTGGGAGTGAGTTATGGACCTCAAACTCCCAGCACAGGGCAAACTCTCAATTAGTCAGAACAAGAAAGAAAGAAGGACAGCTTCACTGGTCACATTCCACTCAGTTTCTGTTAAGAACACTGCTTGAAGGATGAGATCAAGCAAAAGGGTTGTCAAAACGGCTTTCTCTTTGGAAATCGCTGCATCCCACCTCTTGAACCTCAGGATTGATAAAGATCCAAAATTTCAATACAAGAAGGCATACAGACCAGGAGCATTTTAGAGGTCATTCCAGCCCAGGACAGGGTGGCGCTGGCCATGTGGCTGCTACTAGGAAAGTAATCTCAGGGGATCCGGGCAAAGAGTCAGCGAGTCCAAAGAAGCACAAAGAGTTCCTGCCTTTGGGACACAGAGAGGGCAAGTGCGAGATGAGAGGTGTGATGACAGCAATAATGAAAACCATTAGCTCATAGGCAGAGGGCCTGAGGAGAGTCCAGTCATGAGCCCAGCTCCCACGCACCACTACTCAGCAGGCCCCAGCTGGCAGGCTCTGTCTGTCTGTCTGTCTGTCTGTCTGTCTGTCTGTCTGTCTGTCTGTCTCTCTCTCTCTGAATTACCAAACCCCAGGGAACTGAGTCCAGCTATCACCTCCACTGGACAAAGGAGGAAAGAGCTCGCAGCAGGAGCCCTGTTTACCTCCCTCTCAGCCTCCATCTTGGGAGTCCTGGAGATTCTCACTTCCTCAGAGGAAATAAAGAGCCCTCCAGAGGTTAAGTGGGGAGCGGATGGCAGAGTCAAGGCCCTGCTGCTCTGCTACAGGACTTATAGACAGGACACTTTCAGAGGCCCCCCCTGAAGTACAGACCCAAAGACCAGATGAGGCAGAGGCAGCTAGACCAAAGTTTACATCTCCAAGAAAGAAACGGGAAAAGACAGGACCGGAAAGGAAACAGTGACAAATCCAAACTGTTCTACCTTCCCAGCAGCCCACGTTTTAGCCCCCATCTGCTTCCATCACAGACAATCACTTTATATCAACTGCCCAAGAGGGTCATCAGGATGGCCCAGGGTCACTAGAAACCACTGACTCTTCTTCCCTTTGCCATCTCAAGCTTGGGGTACCCACATCTGCAGCCCACGAAAACTTCAATTTTGCAAACTGTCTATAAAATTTAGATGCCAGAAATCCTCACCCCCAAAAACAGGAGGCTAGAAGACCAATTTAGCACCCAGAAAAAATGCCTGAACTGCTTCCATTCCCACAATTGTGCTGCCACAATTCCACATTTCACGGGACGCAAAGTTATGCTCACTACAAGAGCAGAGATAAACCTGTTTGGTTACTAAGGTTTAGAAAGGAGTTTTTTTCTTTTTTTAATTTTAAAGATATTAAATCTAAACATTAGAAAGCTCAGGAGAGCCAAGCTGGTGAGACAGAGACAAAGTTGAAGACAATCAATTTAATTTCTACCCCCCAGAGATTGAGCCTCTGGCACCTGACATATGGCATTTCCATCAACAAAGCCAACACCATGTGAAAAGCCTGGAAGCCCTGCAGGTTGCAGGTCGGTGTGAAAACAGCAGGGCCCTGGGGAAGGAGGGGGTCAATGCTGGGGGTGGGGGTGGGGGCCACTGCATCTCCTAAGTGTTCCAGGCCTGAGTCTCCTCCCTGTGTCAGGGACAGGGTAGGTCAGCCCTGGGTCCTCCAACTATTCAACAACATAGAAATGGTCAGGCCCTTTGTACAGTCACTGTGGCCTAGAGGTAGGATCCCAGCCCAGGGTAACACAGTCTTCCCTAAATGACATGACTCTGAATTATTTACTCCACCAAGTGGGGGCTTACACAGTTTCGCATCATGTCATTAACACACTGAAGGCAGATGTGTCTCCGTGCTGGTGGTCACACAAACAGAAAAAGATCCAGGCCCTAATTTACAGGAGTCTCGTTACGTGGCTTTCCCGCCTGAGATAGTATGTGAGATGTTCACATCATATAGTAAGATCAAAATAAAGAGATCACATAGGTGAAAACTGCACAGGGCAAGACAAGCACACGTGCGCACATGTATTCTGCTAATCCAAATGTATCAGAGGGAGCTCCCTTGGAAAGGCCCTTTGGTAATCCAATCAGGATGAAATGAACCAAAGCTTGGCCTGGAGGCAGGCCTGCCCACAATCCCTCTGGCAGACCACTGGGCATTCTCACCTCCCAAGGAGCCTTGCTACAGCATGGGACCAACACAAGGCCTTCATTTAACCCTCCTGGAGATGTCCCAGGTGGACACTCTGAACACCCTCTGTCAGATACAAAGGACTCTCAGAGGTAAGCAACTTGACCACGCCACAAACCCAAGGAGGGAACTCCAAGGAACGCACAGCTTCACCTTGGGCTCTGCACATAGGAGATTTACAGCTCCCCATAAAGTCAGCCTGGGACACGAGGCCTCATTGACTTCAGAAACTGGTTATTTCATATGAGCCTCCCAACAACCCATCAGGTAATTACTACTCACATTTTACAGGTGAGGCTACATGATACACCCTAAATCACACTGCTAGGAACAGTGACACACGAGTTTCTAGGCCTATGGCTGAGTTAAATGACCCAAGCTGACCATACAGTACAGTTCTCCCCCATGGCTGCTGACCCACCTACCATCTTGTCCTTTGTTCCCTGGCTTCACCTTCCTGGCTATTCAGGTCACCAGGGCAACTAACTTCAAGCTCTCCACTGAGAGCGCAAATCCACCAGCTCCACCACCAAGGCCAGGGGCACCCAGTGTAGGGGCCTGGAGACCTCTCTTAAGTGACCCTGCAGTCCTCTCTGCCCTCTAGAACACCTCAATCTTTAGGTGTTTCACCTGCTAAAAACCCAACCCTAAACCAACAGACCTCTTGTAGTGTATGCTTCACAGCCTTGTCCCTTTACATTTCCTGAAAATACCACTGACAAACTCAGAACGGGGAGACCCAGTGTGCAGAGCTCTCTGCAGGTCTCCCTGAGCTCACCAATTATAAGTACTTCCTCCTTATTACCTTGCTTTTCCTCATTACTGAAAAAATAAGGCTGAAATGATCTCCAAAAGGATCAAGACCCTGAATGTCACAGCAAAGCAGCAGAAAATCTCTGCCTTTCCAAAAGGAACAGTTGAGTAACAGAAACTGTTATTAGCCCTGGACGCACGCCATGCAGCCGGCCAGCTTTGCGGAGCAACCAGCTTGCCTGGGCAAGTTCTTCTGTGCTGCCTCTGACAAACCAGTTATAACATCAAACGTGCTGATCTTGGCACTTACACCCTAACTCAAGGCAAAAGAGAAGATTTCTTCTCCCAATTTAAAAGCCTTGAGAAATCCATTTCCCTCCTTTTTGCCACAAAAGGAACCAGTACCTCTTACCACTTCCTACCTCTGGTGCTGAGGGTGGGGCTGGGGAAGAAACCGTTTCTAGCGGTTAGGTCACTCGTGCCCATGTGCGCCATCCGAAGTAAGCTCAGTTCACTCCTGGCTTGGGAGGGCACAGCACTCGTGGTTGGAGCTATAACTTTGCTGGTACACCAACTGGAGACCTCTCACCCTGTGATCAGGTGACCGCAGTTCCCATCCCACCCCCACTGACCTTGTCACTTCTGTGCATCTATGGCTAATGACACACAACTTTTGAAATGAACTGCCGTGAATTAAGACAAAACAAAAGGTGAACAAAAGGTGTAAAGTCAGTAGGTGATGGGTTTATACAGGGAGAGACTGCAGCAGTATCAGAATCGTGCTTGCAGAAGGAAACCAATCCAGAGGAAAGACAGGAGCTTGGAGAAAGGTCCAGAACTATAAACTAACAAGACGAGCAAGCCTTTGGACTAAAGCCCAGGACTGAGTTCTAAGTGTATGAGTCGAGTCCACTGCTGTGCAGAGCAGAAGCAGGAGCGGCCACTAGCGCCTCTGCACCTGGAGCAACAGGCAAGATGCCCATGCCCAGGGCTCCGGCCTTTCCAGAGGCCAAGGGAGCGCATGGGAGCTTCAGGATAGAAGGAAACCCCTGGCAACTCAAGGTCTGGACTCAAAGCCAAGAGACAACAGGGACCAGACAGTGTCTGAACACACTCTTACACACGCGTGTACTCACACACCTGCATGCAGGCACATACATGCACATTCTTTCCCAGCCCTTTGCCTTTCAGTCTCCACTGCCCTGGTGCAATTCCAACTCTGCCCCTTACACCAGGCTCACCTTTCACCCCTCCCCACTCACTGCAATTAGCCCAGAGTCTGTTTCCTGCTGCTCTGGGGAGAGAGGGTGGAGGGGAACAGCTATTCCCTCCCCCACCCCCGGAAGTGCTAGTTTCAGAGGCGCCTGAGGCAACCCAACCCCTTCCGCTGGGGCTACCCGAGGGCCTGACGCCTGGTTAACAATGGGAGGGGAGCCAAGGCAGGTGAGGCTGCACGCGGGTGCAGGTCCTCCAACTTTCACAGGACAGTCGGCCCCATTCAAGGCAAGTCACTGGCCTACAGAGTTTGAGCTTGGATTTTTAACACAGACATTACCAATTACCAAGAAAACATGCAGCTCTCAGAGCTGTTTCCTTATCTTAGTCCATAAGTCTCAGTTTCCTAATCTGCAAAATGGGGCCCAGCAACTTCTTCCTTATAAAGGGTATCAAAGTAAAAATAAAAAAAGGAGGTGGCCACAAAGTCCCAGCATGGTGCCTGGTTCCCAGGGGGGCTTGGTCAAGACTCAGCCCTCTTCCACCCCCACCTCTCAGTCTTTTGATTTGGCAGAGAAATGAGTCCCTGAGTTCCTGGTTGCTATTCAAAAAGCTTTGACGGCCTTTATTCTAACAAAAGGGAGGAAAAAAAAAGAAAGGAAACCAAGACCAACCAGTAGTCCTCTATCTTGCAGAAACAAATCCTCCCTCCTAAGAGGTTTGGGAATATGGCAAGTCACCAAGGGTTTCAGATCCCTATTTACCCCAACCCTGACCAACTGCTGCATCTCTGAGCTCAAAAAAACGATTAGGGACCAACAAGTCAGGAGGAGACAACTTTTTCCAAGTGCAGAAAAGGGAGCACCAGTGGCCCTAAAAGCTATCAAACCTCCACAGCACTAGCTGGCCTCTGTGTGGCTGACCTGAGCTCCAGTCCCTCAGCCTGGAGTGAGCAGATCGCTGCAGCCTTTCTCCCATGAGACCTCACTGGAGGCGGACGTGGGACAAAAAGCAGGTGCTGCCCAAGGCCCACAGCTGACGGAGTTTGCTGGGCCGGTGGCCCTGTGCACTAGCCCTGCTCCTCTGGGACTCTCTTCCTGACCACAAATCCTCTCTGGTCCCTACTGGACTCCATCCTTTCCTGGCCTCCCACCTGGGAAACCCCAGCTGATGGTCAGCACTCTAACCCTGGAGGTGCTGCCACCTCCTCAGCCACTGGCAGTTACCCCATGTAACCCCAGCTGTGACTCTCAGGTCTGCACCCCCAGCAGCCCTGCTCTACAGACACCAGACCACTTGCCTAACATGTTTGAAACCAAGCCAGCCTGCTCAGCCTCCTCAGATAGAGCCCCAGCCCCAGCAGGGAGCAGCCATCAGCACCCATGGAGTGCCTCACTCCAAACCCCCTGGCTTGCTGTCTACATGGAAGCCTCAGAACTCAAACTCGTCTTGGTCTCTCTGCTGCTCTTGCCTTAGTCCAGGCTACCATGAGCTGCCCTGACTCCCCTCCTCTCCTTACCAATCCTGGCCCATTCTCCACATGGGTGCCAAAGTTTTCTCTTAAATTTTCCCTTCTCAAAGTTCCCCTAAGCTAGGCACGGTGGCTGCACAAACCTCTAACCCAGCTACTTGGGAGGCTGAGGCAAGAGATCTCAAGTTTGGGTCGGCCTGGACAACACAGCAAGACTCTATCACAAGTAAAAAAATAAATATAAATAAAACCTAGAATATAAATTCTTCAGGGCTACAGATGTAGCTCAGTAGTACAGTACCTGTTTAGTGCATGAAGGCCTTAGGTCCAATCCTAAGAACAATAAAGTCTCCAGAGACCCTGAGCACAGCAGGATGAGGATCACGTTCTCTAGCAGTGCATTGCCTCGGGGTGCCCTGCCCTCACCTGCCTGCTGACTCCCCAGCCTCCAGGCTGCCCCACCAAGGCCGGCAGGTGTCTGCTCTGCTGCAGACATCCTCTCTGCCAGCCTGACTCTTCAAGACCAGGCCAAGTGTCACCCTTAGAGCTCTCCAGGGTCCTCAGACCTTCCCTGGCCTGTATCCAGTGACTATGCATCACACCCTGTACACACGTGCATGGCCTGGCAGTCCGTTTGTCTACCTGCCTCTCTCTCACCCTGCTAGTCGCTAGTTTGGAGCAACTCAGCCATGGACAGCAGCCTTACCCAGGTGGTCCTTAGGTAACACCCCTGGACCACCAGAGCCTACTCACACCCCATTTTATCAATCTGTACACACTAGTGGGAGACTGGGGGTCAGGAATGGCGGGGGAGAGGAAGGGGACACATGGGGCCCACTTCCCCAGTGCTCTTAAGCTGTAACTGACCGCAGCATTCACACCAAAGCCACAGAAGCGGCTGCCTGTCAAGTCCACAGATTCCCACAGAATGAGCCCAGTCCCTGGCCCTGCCCCCGCCAGCCCCTGCTCTGCTTGTCATGACCTGTGATCTCTACCCCTCCTCAACCCATGTTCTAGCATAAGCCCAAAACAGCATTCCACACTCCCCAACACTCAGAGAAATGCACAAACCTTCTCAGGGGCTGTGCTGTAGCTCACTGGTAGAGCATTCGCCTTACATGCAGAAGGCCCGGAGTTCACAAAAAACAAACAGAAAACATCTCAGGACTTCCCTGATGGTGGAGACAGAAATCTCCAGCATCCAAAAATAACAGAGCCCAAGGCATCTTAAATACAGCCACAATGGGCAAAGGGCACAATAGCGCCATTCACCCAAGAAAAAGAAAGGCCACAAATCCAGCAGTAGGGGGAGTAGGGAGCAAAAGTCCTCAAAGTATACATGCCCTTTGACGGAGGAATTTCCCACCAGGAACTCACCTTGAGCAACTGAAAAATATCTGCTGAAATACTTGTGAAACAAGTATGTTCATGGTGATATTGTTCATAATTCTGAGGCAAAAGTAACTCAATATTGATGATAAAAGTACAGCTACATGATAAAGCATCACACAGACACTGCAGTTCACATGGTAGAAGAGCATTTAATGGCACAAGAAAATGCATAAATAAATGAAAGATAAAAGCAGGTAACAGCAAGAGATGAGAACCACCCTCTGAGATGCACCTGCAGGAGGGAAAAGCACTGGGATCAAAATGTCAACAATGGCACCCTCACTGCCAAGACAGCGGGTGCATTTAATTTCCTTTCTATTTCAGAAGCTGCAGCAAGAGAAGAGCTTTACAATCAAAAACACTGCACGTGGCCCAAGGATTTAGCTGAGTGGCACAAGCAATTGCCTGGCAAGTGCAAGGCTATGAGTTCGATCCCTGGTACTAAAAAAAAAAAAAAAAATACTGCCTATAATTTCTTCAGAATATGAACCTTAGCTATAGAATCAAGGCCTCTTCTCTAACCTTTGAAGTCCAAAGTGGAGAAGGTAATTTTCTGCTCTGCAAATTCAACACCACGCGTTATTCATGCAGTTTGACTTGAATCTGCAGAGATGGTCTGCTGGATGCTCAGTCCCTTTGCACATGGTCCCTAAGCATAAAGCTGCTCACGTGCACATGTGCACATACATACACACACACACAAAACTTTAAACGCCTGTGACCACACAACAGAGCTGAGCAAGCTTTCTTTACTGTTCCCACTACCCATGTCAAATGTACACTTCCTTCTATTCTTACTTCTGACAAAAGTTTTTCATTTTTTAAACTGAGAATGCACGAGTTTCAAGATAATTCTCACGTACAGCAGCCAGCCCAAGCTAGAGGGGAAGAAACACAGAGGACCCAGGGCCTCTCACTCCACAGCCCTGTCCAACCTGCCCTGCTCCCTCTGTCACCTCCCTGTCCCTGCATCCTTTCCTGCCCTCATCACAACAGCTGCCAGGACTCTGCCTTCTGGTCTGAGGGCTGATGAGATGTGTGTGATGGCAGAGTAACCTGTGACAAAACCGAGAGTCACCTGGAAGAACCAAGCTCCTCCTGTCCTGGAGGAGGGCTGCGGAAGACCTTCTAAAACCACTCTGGAAACAATCTGAAGAGGGCAGAGGGAGGCCCCCTGCCCGCCCAAGCCCTCCAGGGAGTCATGTGGACCAGCCATCTCTTCCCATCCTCCGGAACACCACACAGCAATGTGTGGCGGTGAGACGCCCGGAAGGGGTGTTCCTCCTGAACTAAGACTACCACAAGTGGGTGTCAGGTCCTTGGGTCAAGCCCAGAGTTGGACCCCTGAGTTGCTGATCACCAACAGCAAGAGGCCCATGGGCCAGCGGGGCCCAAGGATGGTATCTTCACAGCCCAAGCGCTGTGGTGAGAGCCTGGCAGCTCTGCGTGACTCGCCGAAAGGTCAGACCCTCATCGCTGCCTACCTTCCTCGCTGCCATTGCACACACCACCTCCTCTCAGCCTAACCTGGGGCAGGAGAGGCGCCTCATAGCGCCATGCCTGTGACTCTGGCCAGCCCTGCACACTAGGCCAGTGCTCTACTGCTGAGCTAGGAGGGCCTTTTTTTTTTTTTTTTGTGAGACAGGGTCTTGCAAATTTGCCTGGGCTGGCCTGAATTTGTAATCCTCCTGCCTCAGCTTCCTGAGCAGCTGAGATTACAGATATGTACCATCATCCTGGCTCTGACTTTCCACCTCTCATAGTCACATCCTGCTCAGTTTTTGTTCTTGAGCAGTGGTTCTCAAACTGTGCTCCCCAGGATACTAAGAGGGAGAAGAAGCACCCGGGCAGAGGGCACTCAGGTGTTCCAGCCCCAAAATAATCACAGTGACCAGAGCTGGGATCTCCATAAAATCATACAGGGTGAAGTGTCACTGCTAGGAAAAGGCTGGAAAGTCACAGCTGCAGTCCAGAACCTTCCATGCTGGCCACAGAAAGACTGCAACACCATCAAATGGGCCCAGTCTGCCCTTTCCTACAGGCCTGCTGGTGGCTGACCCTCGGGCACACACTCATTGGAGGCGGTGACATCTGGAGAGTCCTGCCCTGGTCACTTCTTTTCTTCACTTGTACAAGTCACTGAGCCAGCCACATAGACAGGAAGCTGCTTTCAGAGCCCGCACTGCCTCACGGGGGATGCAAACCATTAGGCTCTCTGGGTCCTCGTGCCATGTGGCACAACCCTTCCCACAGCTCAGAGAATGCTGGCTGAGCAAGGGAAGCCATGCAACAGCTCACTGCACATGAATCCCAGGAAAAGGATCCAGCCAACGCCAAGGTCAGGGAGCTGCTGTCTGACCACACACACTGCTTCCATGGGGCCTTGAACCGGGACCCAGAGAGGGCAAGACGCCTTACCTGGTAGTAGGTCTTAATGTTCCGCACCAGGATGGTCAGGTTCTGAATGCGAAGGTTCACGTCGTTGTTGACATGCTTATTGATGCGCTGGTTGGTCGGCCTGGGATCTCTGGGGAAGAAAGAGGTGAGCAGAAATTCAGTCCTCTGGTCCCATGAGCCTCACTTGTCCCATCGACTCTAAGGCTGCAACAGTGTGGCTAAGTCCACTGAACCTGGGGTCGGGGAGCCAATGGACCTTTCTCCTCCCACACTGGGCACCACTGTCCTGATCAATGCTGCCTCTGTCCACTGTCGTAGTCCCGATGCCAGGGCTATGTACATGGAATATTAATAAAGAGCAATGCACATGGAATATTAAGATAATACTACAATCATGCTGTTCCACCTCACACGGGTCACCTTTTCACATCTACATTGGTCCTGAGCTGGTCCTGCTGACAATTTACATTCCAGTGACATGATTCCACCATCAAAACTGGGCACACTCAGTCTGCGACACTCTACTGTGCACAATGCACGCTGTAAGAAACCCTAAGGGACGCAAAGCCTTTGTGCAGGGGGACCTGGAAGTGTCACTGATCTTCTAACCTTGCACAAAAGTCAGGTCTGGCTGTGATGAGATCAGAAGTCTGCAGCAAGTGATGTACAGTTTCACTCACCCATATGCAGTGTGCATTCTCAAAATCCTGCGTTGGGAGCTGGTTCTGAGAAGAGAGCACTTAAGGGAGCCGGGTTACTCCCTGCCCTGGCCTGAGCTGCAGCTGCTTTTCATGACAAAGGCCAGCCTCCTAGCCTCTTCCTCCCAAGACACCCCAAGGCGGGTGAAGGCCTGTCTTCCAGGTTTCATCTGTCATCTAAGCCCTGCAAGGAAAGTGCAGGGCCTCCTGGGGCTGCAGTGGAGAGGCAAGGAAATAAATCTCCATGCCACTTAGCTCGCAACCAACAATTAATAGAAAACTGAGAAACAGAATAACAACAAAACCCACATATCCCAATAATTCCAGGTGATGTTGGAAATATGATGCTAACACGAGTGTTAACATTCAACCTTTAAGTAAATATTTCGCTTCCACACTGTGGAGTCTCCAGGCAGTACCATCAGTACGCAAACCCTTTCAAGCAGAACAACCAGCCACAGACTTATTCAGTCATCTTATGCCCCCTAAAACAGTCCCAGGGGTCCCTTGGGGCAACCAGAGGAGCTCTTTTCAACTGTCAGGTGACAACATTTTTTACTGTTCCCGCACAGGAATGGTGTCTGACAGCCAAGCCATTCCCATGTCCTGTGTCGCTCATTACTGAGAAAATAAAGATTTACCATTCCAGTAAAATTCACATAGGAAAAGACGCGGTATTCAGAATTTAAACCACGGGGGCATTTTTAGCTGTAGAAGTGTTTCTAGCATTACAAAATCATTTATCTTAAAGGTGTAGTTCTGGGTTTTTTTTTGTTTTTTGGTTTTTTTTTGGTATTGGGACTCGAACTCAGGACCTCACACTTGCCAGGAAGGCGCTATGCCACGGAGCCTTATCCCCAGCCCACAGGTGAAGCTCTTATCCCTTTACTGTAGCTACCTTAAGAGACGAGTCAGGGCTTTTTTCTGTTTTATTGTCACTGCTGTCCCAGATTTCACGTTAAGCCAGACGGGGCCACCTCAAGAGTGGCAGAGGCCTGAAGCCTGGGCATCCTGTACACATCCATTCACGTGCAAAGACCCCGCACGCACACGTGTCCCTACAATCACAGCATGGACACCTCTGATGGTCCCTTGCTTTTGTTCTGCCCAGTTCTGGGGAGACAGCTAACGAAAGCAGCGCTCCGCAAGAGCCCTGGCACTGTTCTATGATTGATTAGACTTATTACTATGATCATTAGTAGCCCCTCATTTAACTAAGGCTCCCTCGGTAAAGAGAGGGCATTAGGGAACAGGAGAAAACAGAAGTCTTGACGTTAGGCAAGGAAGGCGCAGCTCCATCCCCACCCCACCCAGCAGCCCCAAACCCCTACCTGTCTGTGCTGCAGGAAAGGGGAGCCAGGGGCATAGATTTCAACCCTGGCTCCTGGACTGGGCACAGTCCACTGGGCCTCAGTGTGGAATCAGCAAGACAGACCCAGGATCTGCCAGCCCTGAAAAGTGCTACATTAGCCAACTTGGACTCTTCCTGGTTCTGCACGTGAGGGGGACAGGACAAACCACTGTACGAGCACTGTCCCCAAGTTCTTGTTAAGAACAACCATCCAAGTTCGATCCCTGGTACAAAAAAACACCATCCTCTCCACACCACAGCCCCAGGTCATAGAAGCCCTTGTCTCAAATCAGGACCTCAGAGGGCAGGAGACAGGCAGGTGCACATGGCAGCTGGAGCAAAGCGGGAGAGTCCCAAGTGCAAACCATGGGGCTTCCAGGGAGGGCTTCCTTTACATCAGGGCTTCTGAGTGGAAAAAAGTGAGTGTACTCCTGTTAGAGTTTTGTTCTGTTTGTTTTTTGAGACAGAGTCGCACTTTGTAGTGCAGGCTAGCCCCAAACTCACTATTGTAGCCCTGGCTGGTCTAGAAGTTGAAGCAATCCTCCTGTCTCAGCCTCCGGAGTGCTGGGATTGCAGACGTGCACGACCATGCAAGGCTCCTACTAGAATTTTAAAGGGAGTCAGAATTTAGTAACCTTGTCCCTCCCCTTTGGGAGGGCCAGACTTCAACTTTTGGTCACATCCCAAACTTTCACAATAATTCAAGGGAACTATGTATTGCCACACAGAGAAGAAATAGTCGCAGTTAAAAAAAAGTTGCTAGAAAACAGTAGCATGAACCTGTATAAAAATACATCAGGACGCATGTCAATATATACCATAAACAAACCAGAACATTAACACTGTTACCTCAGCCAGGGATTTAACTCAGGGGCATAAGCCTGGCAAGTGCAAGGTCATGAGTTCGATCCCTGGTACCAAAAAAAAAAACACTTGGGGCTGGGAGTTTAGCTCAGCAGTGTAAGTGCCTGCTTGGCAAGCATAAAGTCATGAGTTCAATCTCCAGTACCAAAAAAAAACCCCCAAAACAACAACACATCACAAAATTACAGGCAATTTTTATAATTCTCATCTGAATTTTTGCATTCTATAAAGGAACATGAAATAGGGGTTAGGGATTACTGGTGGGTGAACCCAGGGCTTCTACACTGAGCTGTATCTCCAGTCTTTTTAACATTTTTAAATTTTGAAAAATAAATAAATAATTTTTTAGAATTTTGAAACAGGGTCTCAATGAATTGCTCAGGCTGGGCTGGAGCTTGCAATCTTCCTGCTTCTGCCTCCCTACCTGCTGGGGTGACAGGCATGGCGCACGCACCACACCTGCCTTGAACGTGAAACTTTCAGAACTCAAAAGTCCTGTGTAGTGTGTCATATGCTACAACCAAAGAAAGGAAATCACTGGGCTAGGGATGTAGTTCAGTGGCACAACACTTGCCTAGCATGTACAAGGTCCTGGGTTCAATCCCTGGCATGCAAGGAGTGGGTGGGGGTAGAGACAGACAGAAGAACAATGACTTAAAGTTGCAAAACAACAACAAAAAAGTTTTGCTCCATTTTGCATCAGCACAAATTCATTCAACCAACAGGTATGTGCCCTTTAATGTTTCATTTTTTACTTTTTTGGTACTAGGGGTTAAACCCAGGGTCTTTGTACCTTTTTTTCTTTTTTGGAGACAGGATCTTGCTAAACTGCTAAATTCAGGCCAGCCTCTAACTTACAAGCCTCCTGCCTCTGCCTCCCAGAGTGCCAGGGTTACTGGTAATGTTCCTCAGTCTTTAGGTATTTGCCTTCTTATCTATAGTTTCTGTATTCTGTTAAAAATGGGAACATAAACTCCTCCTGGAGGACGTGAGGGGAAATTATCCTTCAAGTGCATTTTAGAAGCTGAAGACAATCTCCCACTGGCCTGAGGATGCTTCCACCCTCTGAATAATTAGTAAGTCAGCCTGAATTTTGCAGACAGTACCAGAAGTCAGAAAGAAGCCTGCACAGAACCTGTTCCATCCCCTTACTGCAGATAAGGAAATTGAGGCTCGGAGGGAAGGTTGGTAAATGGTGGGGTAAGGAGGTGAACCTATCAGTCTGGCACTAGGGTCAAGGCCCTTAAATAATTCCCATCCAACAGACATCAGAGGGCCTGCGTTTACTCACGGAGACCAGGCTGAGCGGGCTTCCAGCCTCCGTGTCCAGGACACTCATCGCCACAGGCTCATTCAGGAATCCTAGACCTGAGCCTCCCATGAAAGCTGAGCCCACAGGGGTTTCCTGCTTCCAGGTGGTGCTGATGTCACCAGGAGGCCAAGGCCAAGGAAGGGACTACCACAGCCTTCTTGGGTTGCAAGAGACAATGGCCAGGTGCAGTCACATGACCCAGGTAGCCTCCAGATGGCTCCCAAGTGTTAGGTAACAGACTCTTATCTGAGCCCTGCCTCCCAGCACCCAGAGGCCCAGCACCCAGTCATAGTCGGCAGTGACACCAACCTGCTGCTTCCTTGCCTTCCAACCCAGGGAACTGATCAGAACAGGGACCTGGCCCGGCACAGCAGCTGATGGTTCGCTTGCTCCCTAGTAGCCAGGACAAAGTCAGATAGATGTGGAGCTAGAACTTAGGCACCTGGACCCCATGGTGGGAGCTGCTGCTGAGGGTTATGCAATGATTTAGAGAACTAAGAACAGGGGGGAAAGGTAAACTTGGAGCAGGGAAAACTCTTATTGTGAGCTTCGAATCTCTTCCGGAGTCCAGTGGCACCCACCAAGTCACTGATCCCAAGATCAGTTAAGCACCAAGCACTGCACTAAAAGCTAGCACATCATCTCATTTAATCTGCACAACCATCTTTTTTCAGTGCAAACCCCGTGCCTTGCACACGCTAGGCACACACTCCACCCCTGAACTGTACCCCCAACCCTTTTTCTTTTATTACTTTTTAAAAATTTTTTGGGCCGGGCATGGTAGCTCACGCCTGTAATCCCAGCACTCGGGAGGCTGAGGCAGGAGGATTGTTGTGAGTTCAAGACCAGCCTGGGCTACAAAGTGAGCTCAAGGCCAGCCTGAACTGCAATGGTGAGACCCTGTCTCAAAAAAACAAAAAACAAATAAATAAATTAAATTTTTTTGGTACTGGGGATTGAACTTTTAACCTTGTGCTTGACAAGCAGGTGCTTACGCCACTGAGCTAAAACCCCAGCCTTCTCTTATTTTTTTGAGACAAAGTCTCACAAAGCTGCCCAGTAACCAGGCTGACCTTGAATGTGATCCTCCTGCCTCAGCTGGGCTTTCTGGTGTGCAGACCACGCCAGGCCACACAACCACGTCTTCAAGGAAGATCTTCACTTCCCATTTCACAAATGAGGAAAATGAGGCACTGAGCAACAGGTCCAGTGCCACAGTGGGGAAACATGGGGTTCAAACCCAGGCTGGTGATATAGGCTGCCCAACGCTAGGGCCTGGGCTCCCTTCTTTATCAACTATTTTTGTGTTGCTGGTTTTCACACTAATGACCTTGTACATGCAAAGTGAGCATTCTGCTACTGAGCCAAACCCATGCCTCTACTCATTTCCAATTTTTTCTTTTTTGCTGTAGTGGAGATTGAACCCAGGGCCTTCACCAGAACCACGTATCTAGCCCATTTCATTTTTTATTTTGCGACAAGATCTCACTAAATTACTAAATTACCCAGGCTGGGATTCTCCTGCTTCAGTCTCCCAGAGTTCTAGGATTATGGGTGTGCAGGCACCACCACGCCGGCTCCCTATTTGTTTTCTGACTGACATAATTCAACTTACAAACACGAAATGTGTGCTACCTTAATGTAAGTTAAGGCCTGCAAAGTTCAGAATGTGAATCATACTCCACAGACCTTCTCCACCACCCTCAAGAGTTCCCCATGTGCCTGCTCCGCATCAATCTCCACCCACTTCCAGAGGCAAACACTGTTCCCACACCTGCTACCTGGAGCCAGGTTATTCTAACACCACAGAAACCAAGGGCCACGGGGAGCCCTGTGCTCACCCTCTCTCCGCTCTCCTGGATCCAGAGGCCTCTCACCCTCTCCTCCAGGTCCCCTCCTCTGTGCCTGACCCAGACAGTTGGCCCAGATGAGTTCCAAACTTCCCACTTCCAGCACATCCCTTTGGCTTACCCCAGGGGAACAGCCCTGAGGCCCTTCACCTGCACTTAGCCACGGGCCAACGATGAGCTGGCATTTCTCAAAGGAGAGGTCCAACAGGCTTTCCTGATTTACAAGCAAGTGGCAACTGCTCCAGAATTCCAAAGGTCAGAGAAGAAAGAGAAACAGTACCAGGGCTCTTGTTCTCCCCTGATCCCTGGGCGTGTAAAAGCTGAATGCTAAGGTTCCAGGAACTGCCGGGTTCCTTAATTAAACAGGTTCAGGCTTGGAGAAAGACAGGTTGAAGTTTCCCTGACCAGCACACCACAGAACCCAGTAATGCTGGAGTCTAGCAATGCTGAGGAGTCCAGCAGTCAGGGATGCGGGCTGCCAGCACTTGAACCAGCCTCAAGGCAGCCTTGGGAAAAATCCTTTTCAGCAGCGTTCGCTGAAAAGCACTACCAGGGCTCACAACAGATTTTTCTAGTCCAACACTGAAGGCTGGTAAAATTAGCAATGCCTTTAAAAAAAAAAAAAAAAAAAACTTTTAAGATGGCAGATTCTCTCCCACTGCTTGACACCAAATGACTTACAAAAACAAAAGGAGAAAACATCTCAAACAGACCTTTTAGGGTAGAATCTATTAAGTCATTTCTGGATACACCAAAGCAAACTGTTCCCTCTCCTTTGCTGGCCACAAACAGAGCCGATTCTCATCAGCTAATGGATTCGTGCTCAAATACAACAATGTACCCATCGCAGGGGAGCAAGTGAAGGTGGAGCCTGAGCCACAGAGAACATCAGGATGTTTTATTCTGCTTCAAGTGCCTCACTGTTCCATGCAGTTTCTGAGTTAAAAACAGAATGCAGCGGTGGAAGCCGACACCTAGGTGGGGGCAGGCTGTCAATCAGATATAAGGACGGGCTCCACCAAGAGGCAACCGGAAAGGATGTGGCGCGACACATGTACATGCTAACAAACGCAACTTCCACTGACACCCCGCTTAAGCCACCCACTTTCAAACAGTACCCCAGGGACGGCCTCCCTGCACCCTCTGCTAATTTAACAGCGACTTTAAACCCAGTTCATAAGAGGACCCTTAACCCACTGCACTGGCTCTGAAGAAACTGGAAAAGGAAACAGGGCCGCTCAGAAGCACCAGCACCTAAGTGAAACTTCAGTCACCCTCCAATGCCCTGGGCCCCTCTGCGACACTTCCTGTAACCAGACACTCTCTGTTACACTTCTGTGACACCCCCACCCCCAAAAGGGGCTTTTGCACCTCACTGCTCAGGCCACAATTGCATTCTTGAGTCTGAAGTCAGTGGCAGTGTCCACACCATGTGGCTGACAGTCTATTCCAAGCTCCCTGCATCAAACAAGCCGCTAGCTAGACTGTAGTCCTGAAGGTCTATACATACCCAAGAGTCGCAAAAGCACCACGGTACAAACCTGCAGGACTCCCTCTGCCCTGGCCCCTGACATTTCCACTTTTAATTTCCTAAAGCACCATGCCTCCCCTCGGCTCTGAGGCAGGCAACTTACATTTGCAGCATAATTTGGTTCAGAAAGATGCCATCCACTAAGTCCATGTACATAGTCAAGTTGTCCTGGTGGCCGCTTCCGAAGGAGCCGAAAGTTTTCACCTGCAGGTAGGTGGAAAGAGAAGAGAGAGAAGGGCAGTCACCCTGGGGCACAAACGGGTCTCGGGCTGCCCAGGCAAAGGCGAGCTGGGGCCGCATATGGCCGAAATGGGTCCCGCACCCGCTGCGCCCTTCAGCCGGCACCAAGCCCACCCTGGGCCTTTGCCCCTCCCCGCGCCAGGCAACGAACGCCAAGCCGGAGGAGGAAAACTTCCTGGCCACTTTTCGCCAGCGTTCCGGAGCAATAAATAAATAAATAAATAAATAAATAAAAGCGAATTTTCAATAAATTTCTCACGTCTCGATCCACAGGGAAGCAGGGCGCCCACCCGGCCTGCTCCAGTTCTCACTCGGCCCCTCATTCCCCGCCCGTCACCGCCATCCACCGGTTGGTTTCTGGGGTTCAGCAACTCCACGAGGGCAGCTGGGGGACAACAGTCCCTCCGAGAAGTGGTTCCAGCCCTGAGAACTGCGGAGACCACTCGGACCCTGTGGCAGGGCCGCCGGCCCAGCACCAGGCGGGAGCAGGTGTCCCCGCTCCGCTCCGGGCCGGCGTGAGCGCGGAGCACAGGCGCGGGCTCGGGGGTCGGGAAGCCTGGGGAGGACTCGGACCGCGACTCGCGCCGGGAGCCACTTGCTGCCTCTGCTGCAGCCCCCAGCCCGAGGCACCAACAAAGGGGCGGGGAGCCGGGCGCACTCACCCAGGTCACCAGAGGGCTCTGCAGAAAGAGCTCCATGAGCTCCGAGACCGTCACGTCCATGACGAGGCTGTGCCCGCCGGCTCCGCGCCCCGCGTCCGGGTCCCCCGCGCCGCGGCACAAAGCGGCTCCGGCAGCGAGCGGCGGGCGCGGGGCTGCGGCTGCTCGCGCCCGGGAAACAAAGGCGGGGCGCAGGCCCACGTTCCGCGGCTCTGGCGGCCCCGCGCCGCGCCCGGGCTGGAAGGGGAGGGTCCGGCGCTCGGGGAGGAACAATGCGGGGCCCCGCCCCCCGCGGCCCGGGGCGACCGGCGCGCCGCCTCGCGGTGCGCGTCCCGAGCGGGAGCCCCGAGCGTGCGACCTGGAGGAGCCGCCCCGCCGCGCCCTGCAGCGGGCAGCTCCCGCGCGTGGGGCCCGAGCAGCACGTGGCTCCTCCTAGGGCCCTGGCGCCACGTGCAGCGGGGCGCAGACCCCGGGGCCGTCGCACACTCGGGGCGTAGGTTCGCAGGCAGGTGCCGGCGCGTGGGGACGCAGCCCCAGGTTCTGCCGAGAGCCCGCCGGGCTCGTGCACGGAGAGCCGAGTTCGCGCGTTTCGCCGCCGCGCCCGGGGCGGGAAACCTGGGGGTGGAGAGGGCGGGAGATTGCGGGGGTGGGGGCAGGAGACTGGGGGGAGCGGCTTTGGGGGCAGGTGGGTAGGTGGCAAATGCGCAGGCCCAGAAGGCCCGGGAGGGAACTTAGTGACTTTCTGCCCTAGGAATGCGACCTCCTGCGCCCCTCCCGCCCGGGGCACCCCAGGAAGGACCGGCCTTCTGCAAGTTGCAGGAAGCAGGTGACAGAGCCGCCTTGCCCACCCCCAACCACCACCCCTTTGCCCAAGTGGAGGGGAGCCAGATACCAGCCCCAGGTGCACAGTACCAGCCTAGGGGGAGGGGACAGGTAAAGAGCAAGGATCCCGGAAAGCAAGCCCAGGCCCCGGACTTGACTTCGCGCTGCGACGCTTGCGGTGTGGAGCCAAGCTGGCGCGGAACCCTAGTTTAGACCAGTATGTGCCACTTCATCCCCGCCTGTTAATAACGACACGCCACAATCCTGTCGTCGTTCAAAGCAATTCGAATTTAATCCCCACGACAACGCGTTTACCAGATGAACCGACAGATTCGGGGTTCACCTGCAGCGCCTCGCCAAGCGCCCAGCAAGTATACAGCTGGCACTCAATGGCTGCCGGTTGGCGCCTTAGTAAATTTGAAAGTGGCTCTGTCTGGTGTTGAGACTGCGACATCTGCTGGCGATATGTGGTACTACAGCACAGCCGGTTTGCAAGCGTGAGATCGTGGTCCCAGAGCCAGAGTAGGCAGTTGGGGGACTCTAAAGACAAGTGTGAAAGTCGGAGTCACAGAAAAGACGGTGGGAAAGCTGACTGTGGAGGTGGACATCTCTAATCCTAGCACTCAGGAGGCAGAGACAAGATGATCTCCCTGACCTCCAGACAGGAGGATTGCCCTCTCTTGCCAGCTTGAGCTACCAGAAAAACTCAAGTTGGGAGATTTCTTCCTTTTTGTGTGTACACCAGAAATTCACTCAAAGAGGTCCTTGGCTGTCCACCAAGTGGGTCAGTTGGAAAGTAGGTATGAGGTGCGGCATCCTGCTCTCGGGAGACGCCTGTTGTGAAAGTAAGGGGTGTTGGTGTGACCAGGGCAGTTTTCACACCGCCCTCAATCTCTGGAGGAACAGGATGGGAGCTTTACAGTTATGTATTTGATCACTATTTTCTTGCACTAAGAAAAGCACCGCACCAATGCTCTGTGACAGTTCCAGATGTTTCTCATCGTGGTGTGGGGATTTTCCTGGAGATATTGACAGTCTCCAGGCCACAGCCACCCCAAAGGTCGCTTTGCTGCTCTGGTCCACGATCTGTCGTTGATGTATCCACCAATATTTGTTGGCTGGACCACCACACGCAGATCGGCAGGACTGAACTCAGCTGCCTTGTTCCCTGTGAAGCAGCCAGGGCGGTGTCCAGGTTATGTACGGCTGGGAAGGTTTTGAAGAACTGGGTGCCTGGACCAGTTAGGTCCTGGAAGTTTTAATCTGTGAAATCAGAGTAAGAACCATTTTCGTAAATAAAGATTTTACAAGGTACATTTGAAGTTCAACGTAATTCGTGTCCAAGAGATGCGGAAACTATTAAAGCTAAATCATCATGTTCCTCATCTTCTGCCGCTTTCTTTTTTTTTTTTGGGTACCGGGGATTGAACTCATGACCTCATGCTTGCCAGGCAGGCGCTTAAGCCACTGAGCTAAATCCCCAGCCCCTCTTCTGCCACTTTCTCCCACCACTGTCTTAATCTGTTTCAGCCAAATGTGGTGCACACACCTGTAATCCCAGCACTTGGAAGGCTGAGGCAGGAGGATTTCTGTGAGTTCAAGGCCAGTTTGAGCTACATAGTGAGTTCACAGTCAGCCTGAAGTACATAGCAAGACTTATCCTAAAAATAAAATAAAACAATAATAATAAATAAATAAATGGGCTGGGGATGTAGCTCAATGCAAAGATCCTAGGTTCAATTCCTAGTACTTTTACTCCCATCTGCCTGAGCCTTGATTCTTTATTGTTAAAAGTCTCTGTTTCTGGATATCAACTTACATGTTACGTTGTCCATTCCCTCTTGGGCAGAAGCAGTGTTTTAAATGTGTTTCACGCTGCTAAGCGAATGTCCTCACCCTGGGAAGCAGTGATTTGGCAGCCAGACCTCCTGGCACTACCACACCTGACCACAGGTACCACTGGGGGTAGGAACTAGATGCTCTTTAATGTGTCTCTGTATTTTATGTTTTGAAATGAGCTGATTTACATAAATACACTGTGTATTTAAACCAGGAAAATAATGTCAAAAATAAATATTGTTTAAAAGGGCTGAGGGTGCAGTTCAATGCAAAGGCCCTGGGTACTGCAGTAATTAAGTAAATAGTCAAACCCACTAAAGGAAGCTTAAAAAGTAACTCAAATGGGTGGGGGTTCTTTTGTCTTTTTTTTTTTTTAGGAGAAACTTTTTTTGGGGGGGGGTACCAGAGATTGAACTCACGACCTCGCATTTGCCAAGCAGGCACTTGTGCCATGGAGCTAAACCCCTGGCCCTTCTGTTTGTCTTTATTTTTTAGTTTTTTGGTACTGGAGATCAAACTCGCAACCTCACGCTTGCCAGGCAGGCACTTGTGCCACTGAGCTAAATCCCCAGCCACATCAAATGGGTATTTATGTCTGCAGGGTTTGTCACAAATATCCTTTAATGGTCAGTTGGCAGTTGAATCCAGTTAAGTGTCACTTCACTTAAGGGTTGCTATAAATACAACTTTTCACTAATACTTTTTTTTTTGTCTCTTTGAGACAGGATCTCACTATGGAGCCCAGACTGGCTTCAAACTCCTAGTAATCCTCCTGCCTCAGCCTGCAGAGTGCTGGGATTACAGGCATGCACACATCCTCTCCCCATCTGATACATTCTTGCATAAATCAGAGTAGAATAATGGAACAAAACTATACCAAAAGACTATATTTAATGATAATTTTATATTCTGAGACATAGCTGACATTTCAGAGTATTTTTTAAAATGGCAAGAGAAGCTGGATGTAGTGGCACACACCAGTAATCCCAGCACCCAGGAAGGTGAGGCAGGAGGATTGCTGGGAGTTGAAGGCCAGCCAGGGATACATGGCAGGTTGAAGGCTGCCAGAACTAGTGAGACCTTGTCTTTAAAAAAAAAAAAAAAGCAAGAACAGGTTACTTTTGTGAAGTTCAGGAAGACAGTAGAGGATCTGGCATCCTTTGGGACGTACTCCGACAGAGAATATCTGTGCTCCAGCCAACTCCTTGTTGATGTGAA
Organism: Hydrochoerus hydrochaeris; assembly: GCA_004027455.1. Taxonomy (NCBI): domain Eukaryota; kingdom Metazoa; phylum Chordata; class Mammalia; order Rodentia; family Hydrochaeridae; genus Hydrochoerus; species Hydrochoerus hydrochaeris. The sequence goes on from PVLA01004767.1 coordinate 163,287, forward strand.
GCAGACACTTGAGACACATTTCAACAAATTCAAGAGGTTTTGTTCTCAGAGTGGGAATAAAGCATTAAACCACGGAAAGGCGGAAGAATAAGTGTAATCCTGAAAACCAGACGAGCTCAAGCAAACGTATTTCCAATGATTTTCTTTTTCCTGTTGCCTTCTCTGAAAGGCATAAATTGAGCTATTATAAAACTGCTGATACCTGTCAAACTTTGGCCCATAAAAGTGACAATTTAAAGATGAACGATAAGAGTGAATACTTACTAAGTACGTGTATAGTCAGTATTCTAAGCACTTGATGTTACTTATTTAATATTTCAGTATCTGGATGTGGTAACACATGCCTGTAATCTCAACAGTGGAAAGGCCGAGGCAGGAGGATCACTGAGAATTTGAGGCCAGCCTGAACTACATAGTGAGACCCTCTCTCCACGAAAGTCGGGGGTCAGAATGAAGACTTGCAGCAACACTATGAAACAGGTACTGTCAGTCTTGTCTTAGAGTTAAGAGACCATGTTACTAATAAATGCTTTAATAAGCATTACCGAAAAGCCAGGTATGGTGGCACATTCCTGTAATCTCAGCACTTGGGAGGCTGAGGCAGGAGAATCGTTTGCACTTTCAAGACCATCCTGGCCTACAAAGTGAGCCCAAAGCCAGCCTGAACTGCATAGCGAGACCCTGTCTCAAAAAGACAAAAACAAGGGGAGGGGATTTAGCTCAGCAGCATAAGCATCTGGCAAGTGTGAGGTCATGAGTTCGATCCCCGGAACCAAAAAAAAAAAAAAAAAAGCAACTGAGCATGTGCTAAGGGTATAGCACAAGCCTGTTAAATCACAAACCTGCTCTCAAAAAATAAAACAAGGGGCTGGGGATTTAGCGCCAGTGGCTTAAGTGCCTGCCTGGCAAGCACAAGGTTGTGAGTTCAATCCCCAGTACCAATAAATAAATTATTAATTAATTGAAAAGGCTGGGGGTGAGCTCAGTGGGAAGGCTCTGGTTCCACATCATTGCCACACACACACACACACACACACACACACGTGGTTTGATTGATAAAATTAAGACGGGGTTGTATTTTTCAGAGCATTTTCATTGGTCATAGCATTTCAGTGGGGAAGCTGGTTAGGGAGCACGGCCCATCCATCTATTCTCTGTCAGGCATCCTGAGCCAGCCCTACGCTCTCTCACTGTGTGTCCTGAGACACAGCTGTGTTAGAAAGCTGAGCATCCCCTCAGAACTGTGTCAGCCCAGAGCGTAATGAAGACTCTGTGTGGCCCCTGACTTTGACAGCCTTAGGCTGCATTGTGTGGGTAACATGGAAATAAATTATGATTTTTTTTCTAAAAACAAGCTTCTGCTATGCTGTTCACACTGGCCTCTACAGAGGTCAAGCAATCCTCCTGCCTCAGCCTCCCACCTGGACCTGCAGGTGTACACGGCAAGTGTCTGGGGACCAGAAAGAGTGCAAAGGAGAGTGCGTTTGGCTGATGCTTCTTTAGGGGATCCTGAGAGACTGCTGGGGACAGGGGGGATGTTTGCCAGGGGCTTGCTGGGTTCAGCCAGGATTTGGTTTATCCTAAGGAGAAAGGCTAGAGCTGGGGGCAGGGGGTGCCAGGGGTGGAGGTTGATTATGTGTGCACAATCCTTTCTGCGACCTGAGGAATGGATTAGAGGAAAGGCAGGGATAAATCCAGAGTTGTTTGCTGTAATCCCTGCGAAGGGTGATTAGAGTCCACACAGGCGCTGAGACTGGGGGTGGGGGAGCTGGGCACAGGAGGGATACCGGGCTGCCAGGGGAGGAAGGCTGTGCCACCACCCCTACCCACAGGTCCCCATGGCCCTGCTTGGTGAAGCCTGGCGAGATGGCACCTGCAGAGTCTTAGAGCCTCCCAGATGGGTTCGAACCAGAACCTGTATGTCTAACACACTCTCCTGTCAGCTGCTGGCCCTGTAAGAAGAGCTGTAAAAGCATTGCTCAAATTTACCTTTTTTTTTTCCTTTCCTTCATTTCTTATTTTTTGTGAGATGGCATCTTTTTAAACTTTTTATTTTGATCACTACCCATGGCACTAATGGTTGCGTTCACATGGAGGTTTCCTGCGTGTACCTAACACGTGAGCCAGAGTCTGACTGAATTGCCCAACCTCGCCTCCAACTCCCCTGGCCTGGAGTAGCTGGGTTACAGCCCTGCGCCTCCGAGCCTCGGTCACCAGGCTCCGCGGTGGAGCTGCAGGGTGAAAGCCCACATAGCGACAGGAACGCAGCCCGGAGAGTCCAGCATCAGTAGTATCAGGAAAGGAAACAGAAACGAGGCTTGATTGGAGCAGGACTGCCCGGGTGACTCAGGCTGAGCGAGGCAGTGGCAGAAAGGAGTAAAAGGGGGTGACTCCTGGTTTTCCACCCTTGGGCACATGTTGCAGGGGAATTCGCAAAACTCAGCAGGAAACCAACTCCAAGACCCTCTCCCAAAAGTTTCCCTGGGAACCTCTGCTCCGGGACCCCGGCAGAACAGGACAGAGTGCACTGGGTCTGACCTTGAAAACACCAATCTCAGCTGGGCACAGTGGCTCACGCCTGTAAT